>JALCCG010000230.1:0-31302 GCA_023212695.1 Sporisorium sorghi | reverse complement strand
AGAAGGGGGGAAGCAACAAGGGGCGGTCGGGGTTGGCGGGTTTTTGTTTGGTTTTGGGCTAGGTGGCCATCGCCTGACCGACTTGTTGATTGGGTTTTTTTTTTTTTTTTTTTTTTTTTTTTTTCGCGCCAGCCGATCTCCACCCACGCAGCGTGTTGAGTGTGCCGACAAAAGGCCCCCCCCCTTTTGGCCAAACACGCGCGCGACTCAGGAATTTCCGACTTTTTGGTGGTGGTGGTGGGTCGCGCTGCGCTGTGCCCAATCTTTTGGCCAAACAACAGCCAGCAGCAGAACAGCTCAGGGAAAGCGTGCTCAGGGTCTCTTTTTTCTTTTCTGTTTCAAAATCGAAATGTCAAAAAAGACGCATTGCAAGCCAACTCTCAACCCGCACGTCGCCAGCACAAATCAAACACAGCCAGCCAGCTGGAATCGCAGAAGCGATGCGTGTGTCTGCGTGTGTCGTTCTGCCGTGTGCTGTGCTGTGTGCTGTTTTTTTTGGCCGCTCGTTCACTCAAACTCGCTCGCCTCGCTCCCTTTTGCACATCCTCGATCGAACCCTTGTTTGGCGTCATCAACCCTCCTCTTCCTCCTTCTCTTCCTCGCATCCTCCTTCTCCTCCTCCTCCTCCTCCTCATCCTTTCTCTCTCGGACCCCCGCACCTTCTGGCCCATCCTACTCTCACCGCTATCCGGCAGCACTCCACTCGCTAGACTCGTCCCAGACCCTTGTCATCGGCAACGTCGCGACTCGGACCTCCTCTAGCCACGCCCGGAGATTCACCATCCCGTTTCGCTAGCAGCCCACATCGCCTCAACTCACCGTTGCTGGACCAAGACACAAAGCAGGACATCAGCGAACCGTTGTTCTGGCAGCCTTTCTGCCACCGCCAAGGACGGACCTACAACGACGGCGCTCGAACGCCGCACACTCTGCAACGGAGCTCGATCCATTTGGACCATAGACCATCCTTAGCGCAGAAACAAAGCCGTTCCGTGCGCCACAAAATTGCACCATGGCGACTCCGGCCTCGTCGGCGTATGCCTTGCATCACCGCTTTGATGCGGTGCCAGACAAGCACACCCCCGTCGCCAGTGGAGCCTCTGCCCCTGCGCAGGCGGGCGACGACCACTTCGAGTATCCCGATCTAGACGCGGGTCAATTCTACTCTACCGCCGCGCCCCATGCCGCCGCTGCTCCCGCGCCTTCCAAGCTGCCCGACTTTCCAGAGTTCAAGAGCTTCGACTCCAAATCCGAGTTCTTTTCCAACAACAACCTCTTCCAGCAGTATGCGCCTCAGCCCGCGCTCTCGGCTGCCTTGGTCGAGCCTCAGTCTGCACTGATCGAGGGAAGCCCCGAGCTCGACCAGCCCGACGCTTCCCCTTCGTCGGATGCACCAGAACCAGCGCCAGAAGTAGCACCAGCAGCAGCACCAGCGGCGGCGGGCCCTCTCCACGAACAGGCGCCAGCACAGCTTGCATCACCTCCTCAAGCGCCGCAGCACGTTTCTGCTCCACGATTGTCTGCAGACGCAACCAGAGCAGATGTCAACGGCAGCCAGCAATCGCACTCGCACTCGCATTCGAACCAGCAGCAGCAGCAGCACGACGAGCAGCAGCAAGCGAATCAGCAGCCACAGCTCGAGCGTCACTTTTCCTCGGCCAGCTCCTACGTCGAGCAGCCCTCGGTACACACCACCAGCCACGACTCGCAGGCCCTTTCGCATCACTCGCACGCCAGCCAGCGCAGCCCGCTCCCCAAACCTCCGTCCATGCCCAACTCTCCGCCCACCCAGCACGCACAAATGAACGGCGCTCCCTCGCATCCACAAGCCATGCCGCCACGCAGCCCTCCAGCTCCCGCCTTTGCTTTCCCCGCCCAGACCGCTCCAGCCGCGGGACCAGCACAACAGGCTCCCACAGCATCACCCCAAAACCCGCTTCCTCAGCCTTCGGCAGATGCACTCCCCATGGCTGGTCTTCACATCAACGGCGCAGAGCGTCCCATCCAACAGCAACCAGCTGCACACTCTGCCAGCAACCGCGACGACAGCGGCGACCGCATCCGACCGAGCAGCTTTTTCGGCATGCAGAGGCCTGCGGCTGCGCTCAACGCCGCTGGCCAGCAAGTGCCAGTCCCCTCCAGCATGCTCGCCGATGACGACGGCTTCTACCAGGACCAGCAGCATCTCAATCAGTCCAACGGCCTACCCCAGCCCCGGCAGCGCAACCCGCAAGATCAGCCACAGGCACCTCGTCCCTCGTCCTTCTTCGGTACGGAAGCCGACCTGGCATCCAGCGGCGCACCAGAATCGGCGCCCACCTCTATCCATGCACGCGACGCGAGTGCTCCCGGAACACGCCGATCCTCCTTCCATCGCGCAGAGTCGACGCCGCATGGCATCTCGACCGCAGCAGGCGGCACAGGCAACGGTCCCATGCCCACCTCGGGCGGCTTCGGAGGTCTTGGCCCCGCAGGCGCAACTCGTCCTGCCAGCATTGCTCCCTCCGTAGCGAGCGGCCCGCTCCTCGACCATAGCCATCTCAAGGTCGGCCAGAAGGCCTCCCTGCTCAGCCACGGAAAGACACTCGAGCTCTATCGCCAAAACGCCAAAAAGACCAACGACCCTAACCTCATTTACGAGCTTGCCGTGTTCATGGTTGATGCTGCCAAGACCATGGGCACCGACGAAGACGGTGCTGGGCCCGTCACAGCTGTCAACGGCCCCAACAAGGTCGATGCGCAAAAGGAGGAGCTCATGAAGGAGGCCACCGGCTTGCTCAAAAAGATTGCCGATCGAGGCCACCCTGACGCGCAGTACTTTTTGGCCGACTGCTACGCCAACGGCATCGGCACTCGCACGGGCAAACAGGACTTTGGTCAAGCCTACACTTACTTTGTGCTTGCTGCCAAGCACGGCCATCCCGATGCCGCCTACCGCGCCGGCACCTGCTACGAGAAGGGCTGGGGCTGCCGCAAGGACACGGGCAAGGCGCTCCAGTTCTACCGCAAGTCGGCGTCTCAGAGCCACCCAGGAGCCATGTACCGTCTCGCCACTGCTGAGCTCAACGGCGAGCTGGGCCTCAAGAAGAATGCCAAGGAGGGCGTCAAGTGGCTCAAACGTTCTGCTGAAGCTGCCACTCCCGAGTTTCCTCATGCGCTCCACGAGCTTGCCCTGCTGCACGAGCGTGGCATCGACAATGTGCTGTTCGTCGACCCCGAATACAGCTGCGAGCTGCTCGCGCAGGCGGGCGAGATGGGATACGCACCCAGCGCCTACAAGCTCGGCGTCAACTACGAGTACGGACGCATGGGCTGTCCACAGGACGGAGGTCTCAGCATCCACATGTACAACATCGCCGCGCAGCAGAACCACAAGGAGGCGTGCTTTGCGCTCACCGCCTGGTATCTGGTGGGTGCTCCGGGCATCTTGCCTCAGTCCGACACCGAGGCTTACCTGTGGGCCAAGAAGGCGGCCGAGCAAGGTCTTGCCAAGGCCGAGTATGCGGTGGGCTACTTTACCGAGATGGGCATCGGCACCGTCAAGGACCTCGCCGAGGCCAGAGCGTGGTACAAGAGGGCAGCCGATCACGGCGACAAGCGTGCCAACCAGCGCGTGGCTGCGCTCCAGGGTCAAGGTCGTGGCGGCCCCACTGGTCTTGCCGGCGTCGGCGCAGGTGCGCCGCCGCCGGTCAACCGGCAGCAGCAGCGCATGGAGCAAAAGCAGGAGCAGCGCGAGAGCATGCACGAGTTTGGACGACGCGCGCAGCCCACCTCGGCGCCCTTCCCCGCCAGCGTCACGCAGAGCTCCATGGCGCCGAGCACACAGATGAGCTACCCATCGCCGCTCGCCATGCGTGAGGCGCAGACGGCGCAGCGAGAACAGCAGTACCTGGCCAACGTGGCTGCCAACGAGCGAGCCCAGGCACGCGCCATGCTGCGACACTCGCCGTCGCAGGCCGAGATGGGCTCGCCCGTGTCTGCTGGAGCTTCGCCTGTGATGGGCTTGCCTCGACCACCGCCCATGCACCAGCAGCCGCAGCAGCCGCAGCAGCCGTTCCAGGTGCCGCAACCACCACGCCAGGGCTCTCCGTCGTCGCAACCGCCCATGCCGTTTGCGCAGCCCCAGGCGTATCCATCGTATCCGATGAGCGCCAGCACCGCTCCTCCGCAGCCGGCTGCCAACGGAGCGATGCACGCGCACAATCCCATGTTCCCGCCCGCGCCCGGTGCTCACTACACTGCTCGACCTGGTATGGCTGCTGGACCTGGACCTGGGCCTGCCATGGGTGGTGTTCCATCTGGGCCTACGCCGCCCGCCAAAGCTGATTTCGGCAAGGGCGGCGACGAGGACAAGAAAAAGAAGAAGGGCTGGTTCGGTCGATCGTAGGTCGACGACGCTCCTGCCCTCGACTTGGCTGCATTCTGCATTCATGACCGCCCATCTCACATATTCAGCATGTTTCTTTCTTTCAGCTCTCGATCATTTTCTCGCACTCCTCTCCCCATCTTCTTTGCGAACAATTGAATTTTACGCTTTTCTGAAGCCTTGTCGAGGGTTTGCGTCGAGCATGTGATGTTGGTGTGCGGTGAGTATCTTTGGTGGACCTTGAGCAGCGAGGGCCAGTGCAGTGCGAGCGATGGAAGCAACGCGGTCGTGACGAAAGCGGGAAGAAGGGGGGAAGGGTATAATCGACCATCTCTGGTCGCTGCGTCCGCCATCTGGTCAGACATGCCGTGTCTCTGGAATGGGCTCCGCCTTGACCTCGCTCCAATCGACCGCCTTGTCCTTCTCCTCATCCACAGGCCCGACGAGGCAAATGCTATCGCCCCTGAGGACATACAGCCCGAGCGGAACCTCCTCCACCCCCTCGTCCGCGCTGAATATCCGCTCGACGGAGGACGCGAGAATGATACTTCCAACAGCATCGGAGCCGCGTAGCGTGCCCAGGAGGACACGCCCGTCCTGCGTGATGACGAGCACGCGCTCGTTGAGGTATGTCTGCAGCGCTGACATCGTGCTCCGCTGTTGCTTACACCGCTCTGCAGGGATCGCGCTGGATGCGGTAAAGCTCTGGTGGTGAAGCGCTCACCGCTTGTACCACGCGGGAATCGATTGCACCGCTCTGCTAGAGATCCGTCACACCGCTTGTAAGCAAGCCGCTCTGCTTGTGAGTGATGCGGCAGACCAGCGCCTGGCGAGGTGCGATGAACCAACTTCTCCGATGTGCGTTGCCGAGCGGATTATGCGAGCGGTGTTGGTGCCATGTGAGGTGCGACTAGCGTACTGTTTGGTGAGAAGAGGCTTGAAGTTGAGTGGAAGCGAGAGGCGCAGATCGCTGGATGAACGAGGCAGGGATGCTCGAGGACGGTCGAGTGTCTCTCCCACTGCTTTCGTCCAGATGGCTGCCAGGATGCCTGCTTGCAGAAGCGCTTGATGTCGATGCTAGGCAGCGATTCCGATCCTTTGAAGCCGAAAGAGCTGGCCGGCCAGTAAGTGGTGGAAGTGATTGGTGGTGGATGAGGGTGAAGAAGAAAGATGGACCCAAGGAAAAGTGGAGCAGGCGGCAAGTCACGTGTTGTTGGAGTGAGTGACGCTGCCGATTTGAAGCAGATCGGGCGAGGATGCTCGACGAGAGAGCACAGACGCTGGAATGACGACGAGAGAGCGATGTCTGTCAACGCTTTCGGAAGAAATTGGGCGACAAATTGCCAACGACGCACGAGCATCTTCCCATCTTCCCACCCCAGCAGGCCATCACCATCTTCCTACCTTTCCAAACAGCACATTGACACTGCTGTCTGTCACCCAGCATGCTCGCATCTCGTAGCGTTCGTGCTGCTTCGGCTGTTGCGGCAGCGCCAATGCGCTCGTCGATCGCAGCTCGGGCATTCGCAACGGTGACACCGTCATCGACGAGGCCTCGTTCGTTGCTCGCATCATCAACAACAGCTTCTTCTTTGACGGCACACAGCTCTGCATTCGCGCAGGTCGGACGACGCACTCTGTTCACTCGAGCACCTCCAACACCCTTGGCGCGCACCAAGCAGTTCGTCTACCTCGTGTTTGCCCTCGCAGCTGGCACGCTCGGCATCGCATACTATCTTGACTCTCGATCGGCCATCCACCGCTGGATCGCTATCCCGGCGCTCAAAGCGTTCCTCGATCCCGAATCAGCTCAAAAACTCGCGATCAAGATGCTCGAGACGGGTCTGGCACCGCGCGATCTCGTCGACGATGATGCTGTGCTCGAGACTGAGCTCTTCGGCAGAAAGCTCTCCAACCCGATCGGTCTTGCAGCTGGCTTCGACAAGCAGGCCGAGGCCATCGACGGTCTTCTCGACCTTGGTTTCGGTTTCATCGAGATCGGCAGTGTTACGCCCGAGCCGCAGCCCGGTAACCCGCAACCACGCTACTTCCGCCTGATCGAAGACAACGCCTGCATCAACCGCTTCGGCTTCAACTCGGAAGGTCACAATGTCATCCTCAGCCGCTTGAGGGATCGCATCCGAAGGTGGTTGCTTCACTCGTCGAGCATCGCCAGCCTGCAAGACGCCTTGGTCGCAGAGCCTGACTCGGCCTCGACCGATGCTAGGCAGTTGATCGCTACGCACCCCAAGAGCACCTCGGCATTTGTGGATGCGACCGATCTGCCTCGAAGCTTGCGACCGGCCAAGCTGCTCGGCATTAACCTGGGCAAGAACAAGACGAGCAAAGAGGAGAGCGTCGACGACTACGTCAAAGGTGTCGAGCGTCTCGGGCCCTACGCCGACATGATCATCGTCAACGTCAGCAGCCCCAACACGCCCGGTCTGCGTCGTTTGCAGCGCCGTGGTGTTCTTGAGGACCTGCTGACCCAGGTGGTGAAAGCGCGCGATGGCATGGTCGAGTCGCATCTGCGCTTCTCGGACAAGAAAGTGGCCGTGCCTCTGCTGGTCAAGATCGCACCGGATCTGAGCGAGGAGGAGCTGCACGACGTGGCCGACGCCGCGCTCAAGAGCGGCATCGACGGGCTGGTGATCAGCAACACCACCATCTCTCGCCCGGCGTCGCTTCGAACGTCGGAACACGTGCGCGAGACGGGCGGTCTGTCGGGCCCGCCCGTCAAGCCGCTTGCCCTGAAAGCGCTCACCACGGTCAACAAGCGCTTGCAGGGTAAGCTGCCTATCATCGGATGCGGTGGTATCGCCACTGGTCAGGATGCGCTCGACTACGCCAAAGCGGGCGCAAGTGCGATTGAGCTGTACACGTCGTTCGGCTACCAGGGTGTCGGTCTGCCGCGTCGACTCAAGGACGAGCTGGTGGAGCTGCTCAAAGCCGAGGGCAAGACGTGGAAGCAGGTGGTGGGGTCTGGTCTTGACCTTTCCAAGATCTCGATCGCCGCACCCAATGCCGAGACGCCCACGGGTCTGCACCCGGGCAGCGACGCGGCGTTCGAGAAGAGCGTCGCCAGCGTCAAGCTCGAGCTCGATGGCCTGCGCGAAAAGCTGGGCCTCAACCAAACGCTGACCAAGGAGAACCTGCGCAGCTTCCTTCCCACGCGCGAGTCGGATGCGAGCTACTACGACCTCGTCGAAAAAGCGCACGCTGCGCTGGGGCTCGAGTTCGCAGCGGGCGAAAAGACTTCGCTCCCCGCGCCTGCTTCGACCAGCGCGCCTCGCGAGCAGAAAGATAAGCCCACGGCGGGCGAGAAGCAGGTGGCAAAGGCGCAGGAGCTGCTGCAAGACCCGAAAGCGCCCAACGTCAAGGTGGAGATCAAGGACAAGACGCGCAAGGTGTTCGGCGAGACGACGCAGGGCAAGGTGCTCGAGGCCAAGGAGAACGCGGCGAATCGCGACTTTGCCAAGATCGACAAGGTTAGGGTTGTCTGAGTGTCGATCGCTTCTAGTATCTGTTCAGGAATCCATTCCATCTGTAGTTACTGGTCTGTCTGTGCGATTCGACGCTGGAAGAGAGATGAGCGATGGTGATGAGCAAGCTTCGTGATCGGGCTTATCGGGTGGAGTGCACAGACTGAAGAGACGCAGCAGCAGCGAAACGCTCGCGCTCGGATTTCATTTCAGTTCAGGGTTCGGGGCTCAGCGAGCGAGCCAAAAAGGGGCCAAAAGGCGGCACACGAGAGAGAGAGAGCAGAAAGCTGTGACCGTGGCTTGGACCAACCTTTTTTTTTTTTTTTTTTTTTTTTTTTTTTTTTTTTTGTTGTCGTCACACCTCATCATCTGTTCTGCGATCTCCTACTTTCTATTCTACCATCTTCCTCTTCGCTCTTTCCGACGGCTTATCCGGTGTCTGCTGACGACGTAGCGCTCAGCTCAGCTCAGCAGCAGCATCTCGACCACGCCATCTCCGTCAGTCAGCCAGCCTGCTTGGCGTCGGCAGTGCTTCCGACAGATCGAGAGAGGCGCAGTGTCGCGCTCCTATTCCTCTGACCTGCTTTACCGCACTTGATCAGCATCTCGACCGCACCTGCGACTGTTTGCTCAGCATCGAAAGCAGAGACCTTTCGCCACCACCACTGCCGCCAACGAGAGGCTTTGGATATGGCTGCCAACTAGACACGGCTGAGCAGTGCCTTCGCCTACCATTCTGTTATCATAGCCAAGGTTTGGGTCAGCTCGCTCACCCACCATGTCGGTCCTTGGCGTACATCAGAGCGATGCGCTCAATCGAATCTTTGCTGGCCTCAAGAGCAGAGACGACGCTTCACGCCAAGCTGCCGGCGAAGAGCTCAAATCTCACGTCGCCTTTGTCGTCTCGGAACTCAAGGGCGATAGCCTCTCCACCTTCAACAACGACCTTCACCGTAGGATTTTCGAGCTCACTCACAGCCAACATGTCCACGAAAAGCTCGGCGGCATCATCGCCATCGAGGAACTCATCGAGCAGGAGAGCGAGGACAACAGCGCGCGGCTCTATCGATTCTACCAATACCTCAAACCCAACCTGCCATGCAACGACGCCTCGGTCATGATTGCTGCCTCGCGCGCTCTCGGAAGAGTCGCTTACCACGGTGGCCAGTCGCTGGGAGAACAATTCATCGAATACGAGGTGCTTCGTGTGCTCGATTTCCTACAAGCTGGCGATCGCAATGAGTCGGGTCGATACGCTGCCGTGCTCATCATCCGCGAGATGGCCAAAAAGGTGCCGCAGCAGTTCCACCCGTACGTTCCTCGTGTCCTGGACCGCATCTGGGTCGCTCTGCGCGATGTCCGTGTCATTGTCAGGGAAGGCGCTGCGGAAGCAATGGGCGCCTGTCTCGGCATCATCGCAGCTCGTGAAAAGCAGATGGGCAGTCACTCTTTCGAGTCGATCTACGAAGAAGCCGAAAAGGGCCTCAAGATGAGCGCCGCCGAGGCCATCCACGGGAGTTTGCTTGTCGTCCAGCAGCTCCTGCAGCACTCCAAGACCTTCATGCGCAATCGCTTCCAGCGCGCCTGCGAGCTCGTCTTTCGCCTGCACAAGCACCGCGATCCGCTCATCCGTCGCACTATCACAAATCTCGTCCCCGTCTTGGCACGCTACGACCCACACTATTTCGCTGAGGAGCATCTCGGTGCCGTCATGGGCATCCTCACCGAGCAGCTGCGCAAGGAAAAGGACCGTTCACCAAAAGAGTCGGCGCAGACCTTCGAGACGATCGGCTTTGTGGCCGCTGCCATGGGTCCAAGGATGAAGCCCTTCATCGAGCCCGTCTTGGCTTGCGTCAAGGAAGGCTTGCAGATGCGCGGCAAGAAGAATGCACCTCCAGAAGGTCCTATCTTCCTCTGTGTCGGCAACCTCGCCACGGCAGTCGGCCCACATCTCACACGATACATGCACGATCTGCTCGACCTCATGTTCTCCTGCGGACTCAGCATTCCGCTCGTCACGGCGCTCGATGGCATCGTCAAGGCCATTCCACCACTCATGAAGGTGGTGCAGGATCGTCTGCTGGACATGCTTTCTATGACCCTCATCGGCCAACCATACCGTCCGCTTGGAGCACCAGCGAGTCTGCGCCCCTCGGCCAACGCGAGTCGCGACGTCGTGGCGGCTCAAACAGTTGAGACCAAGGGCGTCGAGACCATCACCGTAGCATTGCAGACGCTGGGCAGATTCGACTTCCAGGGCCACATTCTCAACGAGTTTGTCCGCAACTGCACCCTCCCTTACCTCGAGGACGACCACGCTGCAGTGCGTCAAGCTGCTGCCGAGACGTGTGCGGATCTGTTTGTTAACGATCCCATCTGCCGTCAAACCAGCATGCATGCCATCGAGGTTGTCAACGACGTGCTTGACAAGCTCATGACCGTAGGCATCGCTGATCCGGACCCAGAGCTTCGTTGGACCGTGCTCAGCAAGTTTGGCGCGCAAGAGCAGTTTGACCGTCATCTCGCACAGTCCGAGTACGTGCGTTCGCTCTTCATTGCGCTCAACGACGAAAAGTTCAAGGTGCGCGAAGTAGCCATCGTCATCATCGGTCGTCTGGCCAAGCACAACCCAGCCTACGTGATGCCATCCCTTCGCAAGGCGCTCATCCAGTTGTTGACCGAGCTCGAGTACTCGACCGTCAGCAGGCACAAGGAGGAGGCTGCCAAGTTGCTGACCGAGGTCGTGCGCGCTTCGCAACGGCTCGTCAAGTCGTATGCGTTGCCCATGCTCGAGGTGCTGCTGCCCAAAGCGAATGATCCCAGCGTGGGCGTCGCGGCGAGGGTCATGGAGTGTCTCGGCGAGCTCGCAAAAGTGGGTGGTGAGGATCTGGCGCCCAACGTGGATCAGCTCATGCGTCTCGCCATCGATCAGCTCTCGAGCACTGCGCCTGGTTCGTCCACTGCAAAGCGAGATGCGGCGCTCAAGACGCTGGGTCTCGTTGCTTCCAACACCGGCCACGTCGTAAACCCATACCTCACATACCGGAACCTGCTCGGCACTGTCGTCAAGATCCTTAAGACGGAGCAATCCAAGCCCGTCCGTCGTGAGACGATTCGAGTCATGGGCATCCTCGGCGCCTTGGATCCGTACAGGTACAAGTTGCTCGAGAAGAATGGCGACGAGGGTCAGGATGAGACATCAAAGGGCAGCGGCACCGATCTGTTCGAGCTCGCGCTGGCCATCGGCACGTCAACAGATGACTACTACCAAAACATCGCGATCGACGCGCTCATCACCATTCTCAAGGACCCTTCGCTCTCAACACATCACCACGCCGTCATCGAGGCTATCATGTACATGTTCAAGACGCAGGGTCTGAAGTGTGTCACCTTCCTGCCGCAGATCATCCCCGCCTTCCTCAACGTCATTCGCACATGCGGCACCGGTCTCTCCGAGTTCTACTTCCAGCAGCTCGCCATCCTCATCTCGATCATCAAGCAGCACGTCCGCAGCTACCTCGAGCCCATCTTTGAGCTGGTGCAGGAGAACTGGAACCCCAACTCGAGCATCCAGCTGACGATTGTCTCGCTCGTCGAGGCCGTGGCCAAGGCGCTCGAAGGCGAGTTCAAGTCGTACCTGCCCATCTTGCTGCCCAACATGCTCCAGACGCTCGACGGCGAGATTACCAGCAAGCGCCAGCCTACGCTGCTCCGCATCCTGCAGGCGTTCTACGTGTTTGGCTCCAACATCGAGGAGTACCTTCACCTGGTGCTGCCGGTCGTCGTCAAGATGTTTGAGCGTCCCGATGCTTCGCAGGCGCTCCGGAAAGCTGCTATCTTGACCGTGGGCAACCTGTCGCGCAAAGTCAGCTTCTGCGACCATGCCTCGCGCGTTATCCACCCGCTTGTTCGCGTGCTGCCCGCCGGAACCACTGACATTCGCAACGCTGTCATGGAGACCCTGTCTGCGTTGGTCGTCCAGCTCGGTGCGTCGTATGCCATTTTCATTCCCGTTGTCAACAAGGTGCTGGTGCAGAATCGCATCCAGCACGCGACGTATGACCAATTGGTGACCAAGCTGCTCAATGGGGAGCGTCTCCCTCAGGATCTCTCCGCGACGGACAATGCACTCGGAAGCAAGATCGACGAATCTCCGCAAGCCGAAGCCAACAAGATGACCGTCAACCAGCAGCATCTCAAGCAGGCTTGGGATACGTCCAAGGTATCGACCAGCGAGGACTGGCAAGAGTGGCTCCGCAGGATGGCTGTCGAGTTCATGCGTGAATCGCCTAGCCATGCCTTGAGAGCGTGCCGAAGTCTGGCAGACGTTTATCCGGCTTTGGCGTACGGCCTCTTCAATGTCGCCTTTGTCTCGTGCTGGACCGAGCTCTACGAGCAGTATCAGAGCGACTTGGTCAAGGCGCTCGAGACGGCGTTTGATGCGCCCGAGGTGCCAGGCGATGTGGTGCACATGCTGCTCAACCTCGCCGAGTTCATGGAGCACGATGACAAGGCGTTGCCCATCAACATCCGTGTGCTTGGCGACCGCGCGTACAAGTTCCACAGCTACGCAAAGGCGCTTCACTACAAGGAAGCCGAGTTCCTCACCGATCCCTCGCCGCAGGTCGTCGAGAGTCTCATCGACATCAACACCAAGCTGCAGCAGTCGGACGCGGCGTTCGGTGCGCTCACCTATGCGCGCGAGCATCTCGACATCACCCACCATGAAGAGTGGTACGAGAAGCTGCATCGCTGGGAGGAGGCCTTGGCGGCGTACGACCGCAAAGCCATGCTGGATCCCGACGACTACGCCGTGGCCTTCGGCAAGATGCGCTGTCTGCACGCCTTGGGAGAGTGGGAGCATCTCTCGGACCTCGTGCAGCAAAAGTGGGGCCGAGCCGACATGGAGGACCGCCGACACATGGCGCCACTGGCTGCGGCGGCCGCCTGGTCGCTCGGTCAGTGGGACTCGATGGACGACTACATCTCGGCCATGCGCTCCGACTCGTCCGAACGATCGTTCTACCGTGCCATCCTGCACACGCACCGTTCGCAGAGGGCGGCCGCCAACAAGCAGATTGCCAAGGCGCGAGAGTCGCTCGACTCAGAACTCACTGCCCTGATCAGCGAGAGCTATGGCCGAGCTTACGACCTCATGGTCCGTACTCAGATGCTGTCCGAGCTCGAAGAGGCGCTAGCGTACAAGCTCGACTACAAGGAGCAGCCCGACCGTCAGGCTACAATCCGCTCGACGTGGATGAAGCGACTCAAGGGCTGCCAGCCCGAGGTCGAGGTGTGGCAGCGCATCTTGTCGGTGCGTTCCATCGTGCTCACCCCTGCCGACGATACCGAGACGTGGATCAAGTTTGCCAACCTGTGTCGCAAGTCCGGGCGCATGGTGCTTGCGGAAAAGACGCTCAACTCGCTGCTGGGTCCCGAGCGTACGAATGCGGATCCGAGGTCGCCCATCGGTCCCAGGGCGCCGCCTCCGGTCATTTATGCTCATCTCAAGTTCATGTGGGCTTCCGGCGCCAGAATCGAGTCGCTCAGCTACTTGCAAGAGTTTACGCTCAACCTGGCTGAAGACCTCGGCGTCCATACGGTGGACGAGCATGGCAACTTGGTCACGCAGGACTGGCAGTCGTCTCCGCGTCTCGGCGAATTTGCGCGTCTGCTGGCGCGATGCTTCTTCAAGCAGGGTGAATGGCAGATGTCGCTGCGCGAGAACTGGGTCACGGACGACAACAGCAACGTGATCGAAAGCTACCGCAGAGCGACGGAGCTCGACAGGAACTGGTACAAGGCGTGGCACGCTTGGGCGTTGGCCAACTTCGAGATCATCTCGCACCACGAGGAGAGGAACGAGCAGATCACTCCGCAGATGATCGCTGCCAGCATCGTTCCGTCGGTGCAGGGCTTCTTCCGCTCGATCGCACTGGCGAGCGGCAACTCACTGCAGGACACGCTGCGCTTGCTCACCTTGTGGTTCAAGTACGGTCACCAGGAAGATGTCTCGCAGGCAGTGAGCGAAGGGTTTGCGAGTGTGATCGTTGATACTTGGCTCGAGGTGATTCCGCAGATCATTGCGCGTATCACTGCGCCGTCGCCGCGCGTGCGCCGTCTCATTCACAACTTGCTGTCTGATGTGGGTCTTGCGCACCCGCAGGCGCTTGTCTACCCGCTCACTGTCGCTGCCAAGAGTCCGAGCCACATGCGTATCCAGGCGGCCATGGGCATCATGGACAATGTGCGCGAGCATTCGCCCGTGCTTGTGGAGCAGGCGCTGCTTGTATCGAACGAGCTCATCCGTGTTGCCATTCTGTGGCACGAGATGTGGCACGAAGGGCTCGAAGAGGCATCGAGGCTCTACTTCACCGAGCACAACATCGACGCCATGTTTGCGACGCTCGAGCCGCTGCACGATGCGCTCGAGAAAGGACCCGAGACGTTGCGTGAGACGTCGTTCGCTCAGACGCACGGCCGCGATCTGGCCGAGGCGAGGGAGTGCGGACGACGCTTCCGGCAGTACGGCGACATTTCGGACCTCAACCAGGCGTGGGATCTGTATTATCATGTCTTCAAGAAGATCACCAAGCAGCTGCCGGCGGGCAACTCGGTGCAGCTCGATCTGCAGTACGTTTCGCCCAAGTTGCTGGCGATGCGCGACCTCGAGCTGGCGGTGCCCGGAACGTACCAGTCGGGCAAGCCCATTGTGTGCATCACGCGCTTCGAGCAGATCGTGCTGGTGATTGCGTCCAAGCAGCATCCTCGACGTCTCAAGATGAAGGGGTCGGACGGCAAGACGTATCAGTACCTGCTCAAGGGCCACGAGGACTTGCGACAGGACGAACGTGTGATGCAGCTCTTTGGGTTGGTCAACACGCTGCTGTCGATCGATTCGGAAAGTTACAAGAGGCGGCTCGAGATCCGACGCTTCCCTGTCATTCCGCTCTCGCCCAACACGGGTATGCTCGGCTGGGTGGAGAACACGGACACGCTGCATGTGCTCATCAAGGAGTACCGCGAGCAGCACAAGATTTTGCTGAACATCGAGCATCGTCTCATGCTGCAGATGGCGCCGGACTACGACCACCTCACTCTGATGCAGAAGGTCGAGGTGTTCGAGTATGCGCTCGACAACACGCCGGGTCAGGATCTGTACCGCGTGCTGTGGCTCAAGTCGCGCAACTCGGAGTCGTGGCTGGAGCGACGTCTGGCGTATACGCGGTCGTTGGCCGTGTCGTCCGTCGCGGGCTACATTTTGGGATTGGGTGATCGACACCCCTCGAACCTGCTGCTGGATCGCTTGACGGGCCAGATCGTGCACATCGACTTTGGCGACTGTTTCGAGATCGCATGCCATCGACCCAAGTTCCCCGAGAAAGTGCCGTTTCGCCTGACGCGCATGCTCGTCAACGCGATGGAGGTGGGCGGAATCAAGGGCACGTTCAAAGTGACGGCGGAGAACACGATGCGCGTGCTGCGCGACAACAAGGAGTCGGTGCTGGCGCTGCTCGAGGCGTTTGTGCACGATCCCTTGATCTCGTGGAGGCTGGTGGCGGACGATGCGGAGCAGCAGCGTGCGCCGGATGCGCAGGAGAACGAAGCGGCTGCTACAGCGGGTAGCAATGCTGCAGCTGCTGCGAGTGCGGCTGAGAGCGCGGGCGCTGTGACGGGGGCGGCGAACGTGGGGGCTGGTGGGACGGTGGCGCCGAATCAGCGGCAGGATGCGTCGCTGGCAGCAGGTGGTGGTGGCGCAGCGGCGGGCAATGCAGGGACAGCAGGCGCACCCGCACCAGGCGGCGGCGCCATCGCAGCCCCCACCGGCCCCTCCGCCGTCGCAGCCGCAGCCCCGGCGCACGACATGCGCAACCAGCGCGCACTCGAAGTCGTCCGTCGCATCCAGAACAAGCTGAGCGGCCGAGATTTCAACCCTGCCGAGAGCTTGAGCGTCTCGGCCCAGATCGAAAGGCTGGTCCAGGACGCGACGAGCAAGGAGAATCTGTGTGTGGCGTTTGTCGGGTGGTGTTCGTTCTGGTAGGCGGTGCGCGAGGTGGGGGTGTTTTGATGGTAATGCGATACGAGTAACCATGATCGTTTGAGTTCACAGAGAGGAGTGTGTGTGCGGGAGGAAGAGGTGTGTGAGTAGGCGTGTTTTGCCAGGAATGATGTGCGAGGGAGGGTGTGCGAGAGAGCGGTAGGAGGTGTGTCTTGCGTGAGATTGTGGTCGAGGATGAGTTCGCGGCTGAAGGAAGTGGTGTGAGTTGACTGATGAGACGGAGAGAAGAGCGGGTCGAGCGTGCACACTCGAAAAGAGCACCTTTCGCCTCTGGTCCTCACATCAGCGCTGTCGAGCAACACTCGCACACACATTTGACTTGGGACTCATCAGAACCTTTTCAGCCTTTCAAATCTTTCGCCAGTACATTGTCGAGGGAATACAAGCGCCCCTGGTGCGGCCTATTGCATCGCTACCTCGCTAGTGCTGAGCGGCAGCCGCCTGCTGCTGCTGCTGTTGCTTTGACGAGCTCTCCTTGAGCGCGAGCAGCTGCTTGCTCCTGAACGCCTCGTAGTGAATCTGCGCCGTGGTCTCGATCAAGTCCTGCAGATGGGTGCGCGTCAAAAAGTTGCGCAGGTGGACAAACTCGCAGTGGCTCTCATTCTCCACATTGACCACACCATAACGGTTCTTCCTGCCCCTAACCTGCTTACCGTCAATAACCACCGATTTCTCGCTGCCGACGACGGCAAAAGGGATGAGGGTGCGGATGCGCTCGTTGAGCTCGCGCTCCTCCTCCTCGTAGTCGTCATTGTCGAACGGATAAGCGCGGATGTTGTTGTACAGCATCTCGGCGCGGATGCGCTCCTTGAACAGATCGCGTTCGTCCATCGTCAGCGAGTCGCTCTTAGCGATCACAGGGACGACATTAACCACATCGCTGAGCTTCTTCATCACCGTCACGTCGATCGGACGCAGCCCGTGACCCGTAGGGTTGATGAAGAACAGACAGCAGTGAATACGTGTATCCACGATGTACCTATCGCGCATCGCCGTGAGCTCTTTGCGCAGATACGCCGAATGCTGGTCCTTGATGTACTTGATGATGGGGTCCCAGCAGTTCTCGTTGTTCACCTGGTCGCCGTACCCGGGCGTGTCGACGATGTTCAGGCGCAGCTTGACACCGTTTTCGACAATCACGTGCGAAACGGGGTGGATCTCGGTCGTTTGACGCACCACTTCGTCAGCGGCAAAGCGGCCTTTGGTGTCGATAAGGTGCGCTGCGAACAGCGTGTTGATCAGCGTGGATTTGCCCAGACCCGTCTGACCAACTACCATGACGTTGAATTGAAAGCCACGCTTGAGCAGCTTCGACTCGATCTGCTTGGTAATCGAGTCGAATCCGACATAGGATTGCAAGGGAGTGTGCTCCTGCTGCTCTTGTGAGATCACGGCTGTCATTGTCGTGGATGCTGCGGGGTTGAGAGGTGTGAATGGGCGGGTTGCGTATGTAGCCTCGATCGAAAAGCCGCGATCGGAATGTCGTTTGTATCGTTGTCGCCGGTGCGTAGGAGATCGAGCAGAAGAAACGACGACGAAGAAGGTGGTGTATTCCCGTCAGAAGTGAGGTGGACGATGTCGAAATGATGGATGATGATGAAGAAGCAGCGCTGCGTGCGTGTGTCTGAGTTCGCTCGAGATGGCTCATGCGTCGCCCTCTTCAGCTGCTCTGAGAAGATGCACAACTCGCGACGCACGCACACACGCACGCAGCGCTTGCTCTGAAACCAACGCAGCGCAACACCACTTTCAAAAATCCAAAGGGGGTATCAAATTTTCGGGCAAGTCATTTACCGAAAATTTGATACCCCCTCAAATTCAAAATCTGGCCAGCAGAACACGACTTATTCCAGCTCGAGAGGGATTTTGTATTCACGTCCTTTTTTTCGCGAAATCCTCAACAACAGTGTCGAGCTAACATACTCATATCGAAAAAAAGCCGCTCACCATCCACAGCTTGAGATGGTAGCTCTGCCTGCTCACGACTCTGTATGACTCGGTGAACAAGATTCTGAAGTTCGTTACATTTCGTCAAAAAGCAGAGATAGTACAGGGACATGAACAGCAAGCAGTCAAAAGAGGAGACAGCAACCGATGGATGGGGCGCGCGCAACTGGTATGTTCGATGAGAGCCGAGCTGGGAGGGCAATCTTGGGGCGCGCGTTTGAGGTTCGCAACGAAGTGTTTGCTGGAGGCAAGCCTAGCTCTGCCGCCTCTACACCTGCGACCCACGCGTAAAGTAGGCCTTCATGCCGTGCGTGGCCAGCTCGTTCTTGGCCTGGGCAAACGTGTGACCCTTTTCGTTGTTGTGCTTCCAAATCAGCCTGTAGTACCACAAGTTGCCCAGACCCTGCAACCCGAATCCTGCCGTAGCGATGACACCCAAAACACCCGCTACGATCCTGCCGCCTGCAAACGCCTGGATGGTGTTGATCAGCCCCGCCGAGCCGGTCGACGGAATACCCAGGAACACATACACCGAAAACGCCAAATGGAAACCGGCAAAGATGAAGTAGACGTAGAAGAACAGCGAGTGCTCCTTCATCAACCCATTGTAGATCGGCCTGTACCAAAGCAAGAAGCTGGCCACCGTGATGACGGGCAAGTACACAATGCCCGAGATCATATCCTTGCCTCCATCCGATGCGCCTTGGACGAGCAGAAAGATGCACGCGACCATGTTGACGATGAGCGTCGCCACGAGCAGCAGCCAGAGCTTGTACAGGTTCTGCATGATCAGCTGGCTGTCCGGCGGGATCTCGGCCTCAATATCGTGGTAGATGAGCGGGTAGAAGAAGGGCCAGTTGTTTCGGCCGTGCTTTTGGATGTGCGCCGCGCGGTTCTCGAGGTCGCGCTCTCGACGTGCCAGCTCCTCTTCTCTGCGACGCAGCTCCTCGATGCGGTTCGCCTCGGCGCGCGTTGTGGGGATTTCGTCCGTGGTGCTGCTGCCGCCCTTGTATGTGGATGCAACGTCGTCGTCCGCCCCGGCGTACATGCGAGACGAGTCGTTCAGCGCGCCTTGCACCGTGGGATCCGCAAAAGGATTTGCGTCCAACGCATTGCGGTCCGAGAAGGGGTCGGCGGGCGTCGCCATTTCGGAGAGTCTCTCGGTCGAGGGTCCAGATGTGGTGTGCCTTTTGAAGAGAGCGTCAGATGTGTTCGGCTGTGCGCTTTGATGCGACCCGTATGTGAGAGTGGAAGCCCTTGCGATGATGCTGCGCGGCGACAAGTTGTGACGATGATGATAGTTGTCAGTCAACGACGTTCACGGCGACGATGAGCGAGGAGAAGGTGACCCGCAAGAGAACTGCTGCCGAAGAGGTGGTCTGTGTGTGAGCTGTGAAAAAGTGCGCGTGGAATCTCATGAGACACAACACAACTCAAGCCCAAATTTTCATCAAACACCACAGCACAGCACAGCACAGCACACACAGCCTCAGCCTCAGCCTCAGCCTCTTTCTCGTTCAGACTCAGTCAAGCGCGGGCAGCTCGGCACGTTGGTGTGTCTGACCCTGCGCCTCTTTTTTTTTTTTTTTTTTTTTTTTTTTTTTTTTTTTTTTTTTTTTTTTTTTTTTTTTTTCCCCCTTTCTTTTTTTTTTTTTTTTTTTTTTTTTTTTTTTTTTTTTTTTTCTTTTCCCCTTCCCGTAAATTACCTTTTCGGGAGTTGAGTTGAAGCTCTCGGTGGGGCCCGATTTCGTCACTTCTCTCGTGCCGATCTGGCCTTTTCTTCTTCTTCTCGCCGACACACGCGTTGACGGCTCTCTGCGCGGTCGACACCTCTGTCCTTCGAAAGGCGGGTTTGGTTTTCGCGCCTCGCGAAACGCAACAGCCGAACACACAAGACGCAGAGGGGCCACAACTTTGTTGCACGACGAGGAAGGTCCACTCAAGGTCGGAGCAGCATATATTCTTTGTGACTTCACTCTAAGTGGTCCCTCTTTCCCTCGCAGCCTAAATTGCTCGCTGCGCACAAACACACACCAGCCTTTCAATAAGCTGGTGGCTCCCAACTCGCAGCCGACATTCATCGGAAGGAAGCGCTTGGTCAACGATCGATTATCCACTCTCAATTTCAACGGCACATCCGACACAAATGCGCTGCTGCTTTCATCGCCTTCATTCGGCTGTTCCGTCACTGCCAGCCTCTTTCGCATTCGACCGAGCTTGCTGCTGCTGCTGCTGCTGCTGCTGCTGCTGCTGCATCAGGCTTGAGCTTGTTCCAACCCACTTGCGCAAGAGTGAACGAAACGAAACACAACGCTTTGAAGCTCGGTCGGTCCGCTCAGTTGCGGATCTTGCGCCTTAATCTCGGAAAGAGTGACTAAACAAGCTCTCTAGCGAGTCACACACACTGTGCTTGTCACTCAGCATCGAGTGGCTCAGTCAGTCACATCACAATGTCAAGACGAGGCGGAATCGAATCGTCGAACATCGTCGATGGACCCCGCAAACGCCTTCGCGGCAGCACGAACAACGACGCATCTGCCGACGATGCGTCTGCAGCTGCTCCCTCGTCCAGCTCATCCGCTTCCGCTTCGGCGAGCCTAGTGGGCATGGGCGCGATCGAGCGCAAAATTCACAGTCTCTCGGTCCAACAGGTGGCGCAGCAGGGACAAAGGCTCATGGACGCGGTCATGGAAGCTATCGATCCTTCCGACGGCGATCCTCTGCACGAATTCTTTCTCGAACTTCCTGACGCAAAAGAGTATCCCGACTACTACGAAATCATCAAGCGGCCTATGGCACTCGACGAGATCCAATCCAAGCTCCATCAACGCAGCTACACGTCCCTTCCTGACGTCAAGCACGACTTTGAAACCATCTGCAACAACGCGAAACGCTACAACCTCCGCGACACCCCTGTCTGGCTCAAGGCAAAGGAACTGCACAGTCTCGTCAAGATCAACTACGTTCGCATCGTCGAAACTCTGCCAGAAGCAGAACCGAACGCTGCGTCCGCTGATCCGTCCACTTCGACCACCACTGCTGCCGCCGACGCCACTCCATCGCGACCCAAGCGCATCCTGCTGCGCGCTGCAAAATCGCAGCAGAAGCTCAACGAGAACGTCCAGCCAAAGTCGGAAGCGCAAGATCAACAGCTCCCGCCAATGTCGAGCTCATCCCAACAGCAGCCGTCGTCGTCAGACGCGCCCTCGACACCCGCTCGTCAGCAGAGCCAGCAACCCTATTCCGGTGCTGGCACGCCCAGCTCGCTCGCAGATGACGACGACGACGACATTGACGACGATGACGACAACGACGGCGAGTCGTCCAAGCTCACAAAGGGCGGCTTGCTCGACGGTCGCAAGCGGCCGGGCAAGCGAGGCAAGCGTTTGAAAGCGACACTTCGCCAGCTCATCCACGACCTCCGTCGCGTCAACAGCTCGCGAGGCTATCCGCTCAGCGTCAACTTTGACGCGCTTCCCGATCGACGCACCAACCCGCAGTACTACCAGATCATCTCGAGACCCGTCAGCCTGCGTGACATTGAACATCGCGTCTATGAAAAGGGCTACATCAATGCCTATGCTCTCTTTACGGATCTCGAGCTCATGCTCAACAACGCTATGACCTTCTACCCTCCCAATTCCAACGTCTGGCAGGACGCTGCCGAGATTCGTCAGTACTTTGAACGCGAGGCTATCCCTGCGCTCATTCAGGACGGCTTCACTCTGGAAAAGGACGACGTGAGGCAGTCGGCTCTGCCTCTCCACCTCGCTGCCAACAGCACCATCGAGGCTCACAAGGCAGCCTACAAGAAGATTGTGTCTAGGGCAGCTGCGGGAGAGGGCGCGTCGCAGAGTCCCGAGCCTTCGTCTCGCGCTCGTCTAGGCTCAGCAGGCATTGCCAGCTCCCCAGCCTTGTCTGCTGCTGCTCCAGGCTTGCCCGCAGCATCGCCTGGTGCTTTCGGTTCGCCTTCGCCCGCATTGCAGGCTGCGACGGCTGGTCCCGCAGGATCCGCACCTGGCGCAAACCTGCCGATGATGGCTTCAGCTCCAGGCTCGATGCCGATGCCGATGCAGATCTCGATGCCCATGGCACCGCCCATGTCCACTCCGATGTCCATGTCTCCTATGGCTGCCATGCCTGGAATGCCCGGTGTTCCCGGTATGGGCATGGTAGACTCTCCCGGACGACCTATGCAGTTTCCGGGCACGACCATGACACCGACGGCGTCGTCGCCGCGACACGTGGCAACATCGGAAGGCGCCAAGCGGCCAGTGGGTCGTCCACCGGGTAAAGGCACGCCAAGCAGATCCAACCCGTACCCCTTCTTGGAGCGACGTGTAGGACCCGGTCGACCCAAGAAGCATGAGGCTGCCGCACGTCAAGCCGCGATCGCTGCTCACGAGGAGATGCTTCGTAAGCAAGCTTTGCAACAGCAGCAGGAGGACATTGTGCAGCAGCAACAGGCGGCTGCACTCGCAGCGCAACCCTTGCCGCAATGGCAACATCAGCAATTCTTGCAACAACAGCAGCAGATGCAACGACAGCAGCAACAAGCCGCGCAGCGTCAGCAGCAACAGCAACAGCGTCGTCAGCAGCGAGAACAGCAGCAAGCACAGCAGCAAGCACAGCAGCAACAGCAGCAGGCGTACTTGGAACATCAACGACAACTTCAGCTACAGCAGCAACAACATCAACAGTATCCGCATGGGCTCAGTCCGTCGCCTTCGCACCAGATGCTGCCGCCGGGCACATCGGGAGCCGTTGGTGGGGCTCATTCGCCGTTTGGAAGTGGCATGGCTGTAGGCGAGCCACCTTCGCCGGTGAAACGCAAGGAGCTCGTGTTGCCGGCAGAAGCGCGTGAGCCGCCTGCGTTGGAAGGGTTGGAGGATCGTGTGCCTCTGATTTCCACGTTTGCCATTGGGATGGAGGTGGAGCAACCCGATGGCCAGACGTTGGCCGTTGCGCCGTTGGAGATCAAGAACGGGCTTGCTACGCAGCACACGCTGCAGATCCCACCCAACGCTTCGAGCATCACGATCGAGTTCCCCTTGCGCATGCTCAACAAGAAGCCGAGGCCGAATAAGAAGAGCGAGGGAGCGACTGCGACCGATCCTTCGCTCAACGACGGCGATGTGTCGATGGAAGATGCTGCTGGCGGGACTGCTTCCGTCAATGGCAACGGCACTGCTGATCATGACGAAGAAGCCATCAAGGCTGTCGAGCCTGCCAAAGTCCCCTCGACGACGACGAACGGCATCAACGCAGCGGAGGGCGAATACTCCCTCACGTGGCCTTGGCAACCCGAACTGTTCTTCAACGGCAAACGCACGCCAGCTAGCTGGACCGCCGTCGACGCGTTCATCGACCCAGATCTGCTGGAAGCAGCCGAAGCCGACGCTGGCAAAGACGAGAGCGTCATCATGTCGATCGGCTACTCGTACTGCCGCCTCCGTCTGCTGCCCAAACGAGGCATCAACGTGTTTGAGATCACGGTCAAGCCTGAGCCCTCGCATCCTGCCATCAGCTTGATTCCGGCTGAAAGGTATGCGATCTACTTTTGTTAGTGTAGCTCTAAACGAATGATGATGACGATGCTGCTGCTGTGATAGAAAGAGGTCCGTGTCGTCTCCGTGTCGTGTGTAGGGGTTGTGTGCGCTCGGAGCCTTTTTTTTTTTTTTTTTTTTGGTCGGATAGACGAGCGCGAAAGCGAGTTGAGCTTGAATTTTTCTAAGCGAAAAGCGTGCAGCTGATCTGAGCCCCGTCATCAGCTTTTTCTCCGACCCTCAACACTTCCATCATCATCATCTTGGCTGACGAACATCATCACTTGCGGACAGATTCTTACTCAGCACTCTACCTCTCGTACATAGAGGCGCAACTTAGGCGAACACGGTTCTCGATTGTCGACGTCGTTGGTATCCGGCACCGGCTTCTCACGGCGACGACTCTGCAACCACGATGAACCACGGCGGCATGGAGCACGGCGGCGGGCACGGAGGCATGGACCACGGCGACATGTCCTCGTGCAAAATGAACATGGTGTGGAACTGGGACACGACGGGCATCTGCATCCTCACCTCAAGCTGGCGCATCACGACGCCCCTGTCGCTGTACCTCTCGCTCACGCTCATCGCCTTCTCCGCAGTGCTGTACGAGTGGTTGCGGCTGTACATCCGGCGCCTCGACTCGCGACTCGCGCGCTCCACCTCGTCGCTGACAGGAGCGACGCATCGACGACGCGCATCGCTGCTGCTGCCCACCACCAACCCGGGCTCCTCCTCCACCTCCAACAGCGCAGCGGGGATAGCCGACCGCCGCTCCATCTCTAGCGCAAAACGCCGCTCCGCCTCATCTTCATCCTCCATACTCGGCCTGGACAAGCAACCCGGACGCGAGAGATGGATCAAACCGCTCGAAACATCCCGCAGGACCCAGATCTGGCGCAGCAGCCTGTACGCCACCTCGATCGGAATCAGCTTTGTGCTCATGTTGATAAGCATGACGTTCAACGCGTACGTCATCGCCGCGATCGTGGTCGGCGCGGGATTGGGTCATTACTGGTTCAACCGCGACTTGAGTAGTGGTTTGCTAGCGGGCTCGGCGGCGGATGATAAGGGGCTTGCTTGTCACATGTAGTCGCAGTCTAGCACATAGCGTCGGGGTAACGAACCGCTCACGAAATTGCACCAACGACAAGGTGCAATCTTGACGATGCCCGTTCAGCAATGCAGCTACATTAGCAATGTGTACTCGATACAGAGCGGTCATGGAAGCGACACGCGGCATCAATATTTGGCGCGCGGAGTAAAGAGCTGCACGTTGGCATCGTCGTTGCTCGTCCTGGTCGCCCTGATAGCATCTGCGTAGATGACCTGCTTGTTGCTGCCCCAGGCGTTCATTTTGGCCTTGACTTTGATCTTGTCCGCCAGCTGGAGCGCCTTGTCGAGCGTATCCTTTGGCGACTCTGCGAGCGCATCGACGAAGCCGGCGTCGTGAGCCTCCTTTGCACTAAACCTGTGGCCCTCGAGGACGATCTTGCGCATGGTGCGCTTATCAGCGATCTTACTGGCCAGCGCCTGCTGGAGCCCGAACGGGAGGGGGGCGCCAAAGTCGATCTCGTTCATGCACAGGTACCCGCGCTTTGCGTTCATGACCCTGTAATCGTGCGAGCATGCCAGGCCGAAACCCGCGGCGAACGCGTGGCCGTTGATAGCGGCGATGGTGGGGATGGGGAAGGTGAGCAGCTTTTCGTAGAGCGCGTTGAGGTGCGTGTCGAAGAAGTGCGCGTCCGCCGTGGCCTTTTCAAAGTCGAGGCCGTTGGAGTAGATTCTGGCCGAGTCGTGCGTGCCGCCGGTGGAGACGAGCGCAGCACCGAGCGCGGACTCCCCGGAGCCGAGCATGTCGCCCCAGCGCTCCTCGATGTGCTCGAGCGCGGGCAGGAGCGCTCTGCCAATCAGCGCGTGCGTCAACCGGTTGTCCGCCGTCTCTTTGCCCAGCATCGTCAACACCCAGATTCGAGCATCACCGTCGAACTCAAGCTTCACCAGCGCTTCCGCTTCGGAAGGGAAGTACTGCGTGTACGACTTCATGGCTGCAGTGGCGCGGGAGGCGTCGTACTGGGGAACGCGAGAGGGGTCGAACGGGCGCAGTGGGTCGATGGATGTATGCTTGGCTCGCAGCTGTACAGGGCGGATCGCAGCTCTGAAGGGGATCGAGTGGGTCAAGGTCGAGGTTGCGCGAATGATGTTGATGGCGCGCAAAGAGGAGCGAAACATCTAAACAGTGATGATGGTTGCGAGGAGGAGGATGCGCGGGGGTTAAAGACCAACTTCTGGACTCCGGTTAAGGCTGCACAACGGCATTTTCACTGTAACCGGTGGTGCAGAGCCAAGAACGCTTTCACAGTTTTCAAGGGTCCGTCAGTTGAAGGGGGTTCGAATTGGTGATGGTAGCTTGGGGAAAATACAGGTTGGAAAATTCAAGGAAAATCCAAAATCCAAAATGTGGCCACGCCTGGTAACTCGAATTTCCCTGCCAAATCCAAGTACGAGGCGTGGCCACCTTCAACTCCGTCGGCGTGTCTAGAGCGTGTGAAATGAGGCGTTCTTTCGGCCGAATCGGCCCTTTTTCGCGCTTGGACCCTGAACGATGCAACGCTAATCAAGCTGTCACGCAGCGCATCCTAGCGTACAACCACCACCATCTTCAAACCAGATCCTAGACGGCTCGGAAGATGTCGAACGAAAACAAGCAAGAATACGTCGACATCTCGACCATCGGCATCGACCAAGTCGCACCAACACCCGCGCCGCTGCCCTCTTCGTCCGATAAAGCTACGATCAGCTACTGGATGGCCACCACTGCTGCGCATCTGCTTCCTGGCTCGCTCGGTACACTGCCCGCAAAGTCGGATGTCGTCATAATTGGCTCTGGCATTACGGGTGTGTCTACGGCATATCACCTGGTCGACTCTGCTCCAGCCTCAACATCGCCGATCAAGTCGGTTACGATCGTCGAGGCGCGCGGGTTTTGCTCGGGTGCTACGGGCAGGAACGGCGGGCATCTGACGGCTGCCTCTGCGCTTGCGTACACCGATCTTGCTGCCAACCCTAACCGTTTGCTTGGTGCACGTGTCTCCGGTCTCAGTGCAGACGAGATCAGCACCGAGTCTGCTAGAGAGGTCGCGGAGATCCTAGAGTTCGAGAGCCAGACTGCCGATGCGATCCGCTCGATCATCGCGCAGGAGCACGCTGCGGAAGGGATCGGCTTTACGGACGACCAAAACTGGCACTTGTGCTTCGAGCAGGCCGAGGTGGATGCGTTCGAGCAGTCGCTTGCGCAAGCTGCACAGCACGAGCCGCTGCGCAAGTTTGTCGATCGGGTGCGTCGTGTGCCTAAAGACGAGGTCGACAGACGCATGAACTGCCCAGCAGGTGTCGTGGCGGTGTACGAGATCCCCGGCGCAACGCTGCATCCCCGCGCGCTGGTGAGCGTCATCTACAGGCGCGCACACCGCATCGCTGCGGCTAGAGGAATCGCGCTCAACGTCATCACCGAACTGCCCGTACTCGGCATCGCATCACCGTCGCCAGGCGTCAGTGTCCTGTCCACGGCCAAAGGCGACATCGAAGCCAAATACGTCGTACACGCCACCAACGGGTACG
The DNA here is from genome assembly GCA_023212695.1 of Sporisorium sorghi. NCBI lineage: Eukaryota > Fungi > Basidiomycota > Ustilaginomycetes > Ustilaginales > Ustilaginaceae > Sporisorium > Sporisorium sorghi. Next base: position 4,281 of record JALCCG010000230.1, on the reverse strand, counting down.
CGTCGCACCTGCTTCCGCAGCTCAGCTCGAGCGACGGCGGCATCGTCCCCACGCGTGCGCAGGTCGTAGCGGTTGCGCCCACGCAGCGGATGTATCTGTGGGGAATGGGGCTGAGTGCAGGCGGAGGGTACGAGTATGGGCATCAGCGGCCGGCGGCCGAGTCTGCTTCGACAGCGGCGGCGGCGGCGCCGCTGTACATCCTAGGTGGGGGGCGCGAGCACGCTGATGGTCGAGAGTGGCGCATGGCCGACGATACGACGCTCAACCCGCAGGTGTCGGCGTTCCTCCATCCGTATCTGGCGAAGGTCTTCCCGCGATCGTATTCGGGTGAGGGCGTGCAGATGGAGTGGACGGGCGTGATGGGCTATACGAAGTCCAAGGATCCGCTGGTCGGGCCCGTGTTGTGGAGCGAGGAGTGCAGGAGGGAAGGGAAGGAGTATATGGCTGCAGGGTACAGCGGGCACGGCATGACAAGGGCCTGGGGCTGCGCGACCGTCGTTGCGGACATGGTGTGGGCTGATGCCAAGGGCGAGGCATGGAGGAAGAGGGAGGGCTTCCCGCAGTGTTACCTCACGCAAGGCGCAAGGGACGGAGAGTTGCGATCGGACAAGCTCAACATTGACGGGCGCAGCGAGAAACGAGAACACGACTCGGCGAAAGATGCACTAGGTTCGCCCCCAGCGTCTGCTACAGGCTGCTGTGCCATCACATGAAAGGCTTTTCGCTAGCACCGCGACTACGTACATCTCCCAAACGGCGAATCAAACCACTAGACATCTCCGGGCTTACGCAGTTTGATGTAAACTGTCCACAGGCACGTATGGACACTCTGCGGGACGTCTTGTCCCGTAAAAGGGTCTGGTCCCGTAAAAGGGTCTGGTCCCGTAAAAGGGTCTGGTCCCGTAAAAGGGTCTGGTCCCGAAAACGTGGCGATCAACAAGTCCGTGCGGTCGTTCTCGACGATCATCGAGTGACGTCCCACTTGTGGACCGAGAGCGTATAGCAGTGGCCGTCGTCGTCGGGCGAGTAGTACAACAAGATGCCCGCGATCGGGTAGTTGATCGAGAACGGCTTGGTTTTGTCCATGGGTGCAAAGTCTGCGTGAAAGATCATGTCAGCTTGGGGAAAAAGAAAAAAAAAAAAAAAAAAAAAAAAGGCTGCGAGGGTGATGGCTTACTGAAGAGGTCCCCGTTATCGGGCGCGATGACGCTGCTGTCAGCAGTGCCAGTGATCTCGAGCGAAGGGTACACCTCGGCGTACTCAAGGCTGAAGTATGTGTACTACCGGAAGCACGGCCAGGGGCCACTGTAGTTGCATCTGGCATTGTAGTCCTTGTTGCGAGGAAGGGGCGCGGGCTGGCTGGTGCAGACCTCGTCGTCTGCAGCGACGACGGCGACGCTGGCCAAGACGAGCAAGGCCACAGCTGGGAGAGTTTGCGGTATGAACAACATCTTGTGTCTCCAGGAGAGGTGGAAGTGGATGAAAGGTAACGTTGGAGCGCCGTGCCCGTTTTGTATCTTGTTCTTTCTGGAAGATCAGACGTGCCCGGCTCGGCTCAGAATGCACGGTGGGTTTGCTCCTTAGGAGTTGGTTGGAAAGCCTAGGATGCACAACATCTGGCAACAGATGAGGTGGTGTCAAGGTCACCGTCTCACTTCGCCACCCTCATCCGGACTGAGTGGAGCTCGAATTTGTCCACAAAGCTGTCGCCCTAGTCCTAGGCCGCTCCACGGCAGCCTCGTCGTCGAGCTGTCATTGCCCATATTACCTAGTAAAGCTTGAATGTGCTCGCACGACATCGTGCAGCCACTCAGCTTAAACGCGGCAACTCGAAAGTGCTGCTGGACGAGAAGTTGCTGAGCTGACTGCAATGCTTCAATCTCTTTAATGGCTAACACGGCGATGCACAACTCCCACACATCAAACTGGGGGTGCGATCGGAGATGGGAGATAAGGAGCCGATGCTCAAGCCTGACAGGGACGGCGAGAAGCGAGAACACGACTCGACGAAAGATGTTTTGAATTCGGCGGATGTTCACGGCTGCTGTGTCACTACATGAAAGATTTTTCGCTCGCACAATTGACTACGTACATCTCCCAAGCTGCGAATCGACTGCTAGTAGTCGAAGTGATCGAACATGTCGATGGTGACCTCTTTTAAGCACAACATCTTGCTCGTAATGTCCCTGTTCCAGTTATCCATCACACTGTCTCCTCCAGAATTGAGGATACTCATCATGAACTTGCTGTTGCGATCCCACTTGTCTATCGTGAGCGTGTAGCAGTCGGGGTCCTCGCTAGGCTTGTAGTGGATCGAGGTTCCGGCAAAGTTGTATCGGATCGAGAAGGGCTTGCTCTTATCCCTCGGAGTAAATCCTGGTTTCTCAAGAGGATGTCAGCATGAGTTCCTGGTTACCAGACGAGCAGGACAAACTTCGCTTACCCCAGAGGTCGCCGTCCTTGGGCGCGATGATGCTGCTGTCAGCCGGAGCAGTGTCTTCGAACGAGGGATAGATAGTAGCGCCCAGCAGGCTGTATTCCCAGGAAAAATGCGTGAAGCACGGCCAGATCCCGGACTGTATCGGTATCTTTGGCACGCTATCGTCGCATCTGAGCTTGTACTCGTAATTGTCCGGGAGAACCGGAGGATGGTCACTGCAGACCTCGTCGTCTGCAGCGACCACAGCGACGCTGGTCAAAGCGAGCAAGGCCACAGCTAGTGCGTTTTGCTGGGTGAACAACATCTTGGGGTGTGCAGAAGAGGTTTAGGTGAATGTGGATGAGAGGCAACCTTGAAACGCTGTGCCCGAGGGAAAGCGGATGAGAGGTTGCTTTGGAGCGCTAGCTTGCTCTTGGTGGGGAGACAGATATGCCCGGATCCAAAGGAGTGGTGGGTCTGCAACTTACGGGGCTGGGCGCCCGAGACCCACACACTCGCATAGACCAGATTTTCATTTCTCAAGCCACCGACCCACGTCACCACCACGAAGTGAGTCGAGCTCAGATTTGTCAAGATCGTCGAACTGTCAATGCCTCATGCGCCTAGTCAATCCCGTCCTTGCTTGTGCGGCGTCGCGCCGACACTCAACAAAGTCGCAAAAGACACCACAGTGCTGCGGACGAGAAGTTGCTGAGCTGCACGCTGTACCTCAACCGTTCTAGCCAAGCTTATAGCACTTCAAACTTTCATGGCTAACACGGCGATGCACAACTCCCACACATCAAACTGACTTGACATTCGATGTCTGCTTTCGATTACGGTGCCTTCACACAGCTCACTTGGCTAGCACAACGACTAACTACATCTCTAAAGCTGCGAATCGCTTGCTCGTCGTGGAGGCGCTTGCGCAGTTCGATGTAAACCGCCCTGTCGCACAACTTGGCACTCTTCGGGAACTTGAGTTTCGTAGAGGTAGAGATCACAATGGCACCCCCGCTATCTTGAATGTGCATGACGTGGTCGGTGTTGGGGGCCCACTTGTCGACCGAGAGGGTGTAGCAGCTGGGGTGCTTGCTGGGATTGTAGCTGAACGAGATGCCCGCGATCGGGTAGTTGATTGAGAACGGCTTGGTTTTGTCCATAGGTGTGAAGTCTGGCGTTTCAGTTTGCGCTTGAAACATGTCAGCTTGACAACATACGGGAAAGAATGGCTACAAACGGGAGGGCACAGCGTGAAACTTACTGTAGAGGTCTCCGTCCTCAGGCGCGATGATGTTACTGTCAGCGCTGCCAGTAATCTCGAGCGAAGGGTACACTTCCGCGTCCAGAAGGCTGTAGTACGTCCACTGCCTGAAGCACGGCCAGGTGCCCTTTTCCCGCATGGGGCCCTGCGCGACTTTGGTGCATCTTTCGATGTAGTCCGCGTGACGTGGAAGAGGCGGAGGCTGGAGAGCACAGAGTACGTCGTCCGCAGCGACCATAGCAACGTTGGTCAGGGCCAGCAAGGCCACAGCTAGAGCACTTCGCTGGGTGAACAACATCGTGTGTGTGTGCAGAAGAGGTTTGAGTGAGAGTGGATGGAGGGAAACCGTCGGAGCGCTGCGCCCCTTTTTATATCTTGCTCCTTCTGCAGAAACAGACGTGCCCGGCTTAGAGGACGTGGTGAGACTGCTCCTGAGAGGTGAGCTGGGCGCCCAAGGCCCACAACACTCCCACCAGATGAGGTGTGTCACGCCACCAAGCTGTCGCCCTCGTCCGACCCGTGGCAATCTCGTCGTCGAGCTGCCAATGCCTACTATGCCTAGTCAATCTTGTCCTTGCTCACACAGCAACACAATGCC
>JALCCG010000229.1:14313-34734 GCA_023212695.1 Sporisorium sorghi | reverse complement strand
TTTTTTTTTTTTTTTTTTTTTTTTTTTTTTTTTTTTTTTTTTTTTTTTTTTTTTTTTTTTTTTTTTTTTTTTTGCTTCCGTCGCTGGTGTAAGGAAAAATCCATCCAGCGTCCGACTCTTGCTCAGGCCGTTCGATTGCTCTGGTGCGGGTGATTACACAAGGACAAGGCTCGACGCATGAAACAGGCCAAGATGGTTTGAGAATGAGGACGACCGGCCTGCATGGAATCGTTTTGGCACGTTTTTTGGTCGCGTGTCAACACAGCCGACGGTCTGAGGTGTCGTCCAATTCTCGTCCGAGACGATTTTTGGTCGTAAATGTTTGATTCGAACTTGCCAACACGATTGTTAAAACGATCGCCGATCTGCTCTTTTCGAGTGCATGCACGGACCAGCGAGCGCGGAAAAGCTGTGCCATGAGTTGGCCGGCCCGCTCGTTCTCCACACACACAAAGGGACAAAAGGCAGCACGCTGTCACAGAGAGACCCTTGACGACTTTGCCCTTTCTTCCTTTCTTCCTGCTCATCACTTTCTCTCTACCAACCTCCCTTTGTTCTTTCGATACATCTCTGTCCTTGCTACAACTGGCTCAAAACACTGCCCCCGACACCTTCACCCCTACTCACCACCACACATCATCTGCGACTGCTGACCTGCCACAATCCCGCTGGCCTCTGCCATCATGGCTGACTCTGGTAAAGATGCCAAGTTCTTCCAGCGCAGCAAGGTCGACGAGCTGCGCACCGAGCTCAATGCCGACAAAAAAGACAAAGGATGGGTCCGCAAGAAAACCGTGCTCAAAAAAATCATCGCCAACGCCACCATGGGCAACGACATGTCTGCCCTTTTCACCGACGTCGTCCAGTGCATGAACATCCAAGTGCTCGAGATCAAAAAGATGGTTTATCTGTATCTCATCAACTACGCGCGTGCCAAGCCAGATCTCGTGCCCAACGCGGTGCCTGGCTTCTTGTCGGATTGCAACGACCGCAACCCGCTGATTCGTGCGCTTGCTATCCGCACCATGTCGTACATCTACGTTCCCAGTGTGCTGGCTGCGCTCATCGATCCGTTGCGGCAATCGCTTAAGGATGCGGATCCGTACGTGCGCAAGACGGCGGCGATCTGCGTGGCAAAGCTCTACATGCACGACAAGCGATTGATCGAAAAGCATTCTTTCATTGGCATGCTCAGGGATCTGCTCGCGGATGCCAACCCTACCGTTGTCGCTAATGCCGTAGCAGCGCTCGTCGAGATCTCGGAACGTTCGGACAACATCCAGCTCAAGCTCAACTTGACGATAGCCTCCAAACTCGTCTCGGCACTTGCAGAGTGCTCCGAGTGGGGCCAGACCTACATCCTCGAAGCGCTCATGTTCTTCGTCCCCTCCGACTTTGCCGACGCCGAGATCTTGGCCGAGCGCATCGCCGTTCGTCTGCAGCACGCCAACTCGGCCGTCGTGCTCACCGCCACCAAAGTCATTCTATACCTCATGAACTACATCGCCAGTGCCGAGTTCAAGGAGTCACTCTGTCGCAAGCTCTCGCCGCCTCTCGTCACCTTGCTCTCATCAGGTCCCGAAGTGCAGTACGTCGCGCTACGAAACATCCTGCTCGTGATCCAGCGAAGACCGCTGGTGCTGCAGAACGAAGTCAAGGTCTTCTTCTGCAAGTACAACGACCCCATCTACGTCAAGATGGCCAAGCTCGAGATCATCTATCGCCTGGCCAACGAGCGCAATGTCGAACAAGTGCTCGCCGAGCTGCGCGAGTACGCCTCGGAGGTCGATGTCGACTTTGCCCGCAAAGCTGTGCGCAGCATCGGACGATTGGCGATCAAGATCGAGTCCTCCGCCGACCGATGCATCCAGGCGCTGCTTGCTCTCATCCAGACCAAGGTCAACTACGTAGTGCAGGAAGCCATCGTGGTGATCAAAGATATCTTCCGCAAGTACCCCAACCGGTACGAGAGCGTCATCTCGACGCTGTGCGAGAACCTCGACAGCTTGGACGAGAGCGAAGCCAAAGCGGCCATGATCTGGATCATCGGCCAGTATGCGGACCGTATCGAGAACTCGGACGAGCTGCTCGAAGATTTTCTGTATACATTCTTGGAAGAGCCGGTCGAGGTGCAGCTGGCGCTCTTGACGGCGACGGTGAAGCTGTTCCTGAAGCGGCCGACGGCGGGCGCCGAGCTGGTGCCCAAAGTTTTGAAATGGGCTACGGAGGAGGTGGAAAATCCGGATTTGAGAGATAGGGGGTTCATGTACTGGCGGCTGCTATCGACGGATCCGGAGGCCGCAAGGGGCGTCGTGTTGGGCGGCAAGCCGGCGATATCCACCGAGACCGACCGCATGGACCGCCAGCTGCTCGACCAGCTGCTTCTGCACGGCGCCAGCCTCGCGAGCATCTTCCACCGCCAGCCCCAGACCTTTATCCGCAATGCCAAAGCGAGGTACATGCCGGACTCGCCGGCACTCGACGAGAGCGCAAGGCGGTACGCGTCGGCGCACCTGTACAGCAAGCCGCTGGTCCGCGGCCCGATCCTCAACGTGCCTGCTGCGGCTAAAAGCGATGCGGAAAAGCTGCCGCAGTACGACGAGGGTGCTTCGGGGGCGGTAGTGCAGGATAAGAAGGCGGTCAAGGAGCGTGCTGGAAGTGAAAATGAGGAGGATGATGATGATGCGGACGACGAGCCGATTGTAGCGGGAGGAGCAGCGTTCGCGTCCAACGGCCACCACAACGGCACAGCAGCACCAGCAGCAGGCGACGAAGAGCCAGACCCGTACGCCATGCTCGGCGACGACTTTGGCTCGTCCAACACGCGCTACCAGGCGGATCGGCCCACGCCCAACCCGTCGTTCCTCGATTGACGTCGAGCTAGCCATGACTGCAATGCCATGATGCAGTTTCAAATGCGCGCGCGTGTGTCTGTGCGATGTGTATCGTGTGCATTGCTCGTAAGTGCGTCTAAATGTGCGTCATTGTTCAGTGAAAGGTCACGCCGACGTCGGCAGGATCGCCCCGCCCTTGGACCCACCGCCGCCGTTCTTGAGGTTGCTCCACATGCTCCATCTCCTCTTGCCTCCTCCCTGCCCTCCCTCTACCGTCCGCTCGTCGTCCTCTTCTTCGTCCACCTCCGCCTCGCCACCCCTCAGCAGCGAATACGCATGCCCCGCGGACGCATACCTTCTCGCCCATCCTCTCCCGCCACCGCCGCCCGTCACGGTATCCACGAGGAACGGCACCACCTGGCAGTGTCCCGGGCTGATCTCCGCGGGTAGGTCGTACAGCGTCCTATAGTCTATCGCTAGATCCTGGCCCTTGGACCAGAAGTCCTTGCAGTTGGCCAGGATGCCGTGGTCGAACGGATTCCCTGCGGCGCTGGCGCGCTTGAGCCCCTCGCCCGCCTTGCCGCGCGTGTACAGGTCGAGACCGACAACGCTCAGCAGCCAGCCGCCGGACGACGAGCAGATGCGCCTGACCAACCCGAGCTTCGAATGTCCATGTGCATGTGTGTGCCTCGTCGTCGATGCTTCCGATGCAGCAGCGGTAGCGTCGTCCTCCCCGCCCACGCCCAGGTTCACGTCGATCTGCGCGTTCCCTTCGCCCGCATCGAACTGCTTCTGAATCCCCTGCAGCCGACCACTCGCCCCGCCCGCCGGCTGAGCCCCGCGCTGCGCCGCCGAATGCTGCGCCAAGAAGTTCGTCTGCCCCGCATAGCTCTGCCCGCCTTTGCCGCCCATAAACCCGAACCGGCCCAGGTTGGACACCTCGAGCGTCGTCATCTGGCGCGCGATCTGCCAACCCTGCGCAACCAACAAGATAACCGTCCACGTGAGCTGCAGCGCCGCCCACAGCGCCACGCCCAGCAGGAACGCGTCGTACGTCACCGCGGTGCACAGGAACGCGAACGGCAGGTGGCACGTCGGCTCGTAGCCCCGCTGGCCGCCCACGGGATACGTCGGGTCCACGGGCCCGTCGTACCGCGCACTAGCGTTGATCGTGAAGTAGACCACGGTGAGGTAGATGAACTGCAGAATGCCGACGACGAGCGCACCGACAAAGAGCACGAACTGGCGGTGGTTCTGGATGCCGATGCAGTTGGCCACCCAGGGACAGTGGTGGTCGTGGCGCGCCACGCATCGCTTGCACAGCTTGCAGTGCTTGGAGCGCATGGGTTTGCGCGCCATGCATGCGACGCAGTACGTCTGCCCGTTCAAACGGCCCTGTTGGGCGAGCTGCGTGACGGTCTCGCGCCGGTGCAGCGCCGAGGGGGCCAGCGGCGCATAGCCGGGCGAGATCGATGCTGATCTGAACAGGTTCCACGAGCAGACGATGAGTGAGAGCGCAAAGAAGAGGTTGTTGCTCGCATACCCCGGCGTGCCCGAGGCGAGCTTGTGCGCCCACTCCCACCCGACCCAGGCAATAGACCCAGAGACGATGGCGAGAAAGTAGTTGGAGCGCTGCAAAAAGTCGTGCTCCTGCGGATCCAATATAACGCGCGTCACAATGTGATGCATCCCAAAGAACTCGGCCGCCGCAAACGGCGTCGCCGTATACCACGGCAACGACGCAAACGTCGCAAAGATCAATCCGAGCGCCACGAACGGCACCACCATCACCGCCAGCCTTGCGGTCCGATCCGCACTCGCGCCAAACGTGCGCTGCTTGCGCCGTCCACCCTCCTCCAACCCGATATCCGCCAACGCTTTGCGATACGCCCCGATCGACTTGAGCTCGATCGCCATATCCCTCGGCGTCTTGCCCGAGTCCTCTTTCGCAAGCAGATCCGCCTTGGCATCCGCCAGAAGCCGAATACACAGCCGATTACCCTTGACCACGGCCCAGTGCATCGCGGTCAGCCCGGCACCATCGCGCTTGTGCACGTCCGAGCCGTGTTTGAGCAGGATATCGACCGAAATAGCGTCGCCCTGGTACGCGGCCCACATGAGCGCAGTATGCCCCTGCGAGTCGGTCGAATCCAGCCCCTCCTGCGAGCTCAACGCAGGCTGCTGCAGCATAAACACCAGCGGCATCACCGCGCTCGAATGCACCGTGAGATGGAGCGCATTAAAACCCTGCGAATCCGTAATCGTCGGATCTGCACCACGCGAGCACAGCAGCTCCAATACGTACACATGCCCATTGCGCGCTGCCCACTGCAACGGGCTCGCCACGAGATCGCCGCCGAGCGCGTCGACCTCGGCGCCGTGGTCTAGGAGGTAGCGGCACGTGGCTAGCTGAGCATTGATGGCGGCCCAGTGGAGAGGGGTGATGTTGTCGTCGTCGCGGTCATGGACGGTGGCGCGTCCGGAGTCGACGAGGCGCATGATGGCGGGCAGATCGCCGCGTTGCGAGGCCGTGTGGATGGTCAGCGGCATGTGGTCCTGACCGGGCGTGTTGGCGCGGCTGGGCCCACTGCTGCTGCTGAAGCCATTGCTGGAAAGATGTGTGTCTGACGAGGTGTGTCCGTTTGCCTGTGTGGGCGATGATTTTGAGGCGAACAGAGGATCGGATTGACCGTCGACGTTCGAGACGGCAACGGCTTGCGTCGCCGTCGAGTTGAGCGGTGTCCCTGGAGCAGCCATGTTCGAAAGGCGCTCGCTTGGTTTGCCTAAGCTGTCGTCTCGTCTTGATGTATCGTCGATCTCTCGCTCTCGATCTATACAGACATGGTCCTGCGTCGGAAGTCGCGATCAGCTCGACAGTGTTGCTTTCAAGGTTGAGCTTGTCGGATGTGCCTGCAGAGTCAAGAGGTAAAAGTTGCGAGAAGAAGAGAAACAACTCGTCGAGTGTGCTGACACTTTTCGATCCGAGCTCTCCACACCAACACCGCGACACACGCTCACACGAAGCGGCTTCTAGAGCTGGCTTGCCTGCCCTCGGTCCCTGCGTCGGGCTGTGCGATCCGGTGAGGGCGCGATTCGCGATCGGGGCTGAGCTTGAAAAAATAAAATAAAATAAAATAAAATAAAAGAAAAGAAAATCCTCCACTTCGGAAGCAGCGAAGACACATCGGGATGAGCCGTTTGACAAAAAAAAAAAAAAAAAAGAAAAAAAAAAAAAGTCGAAAGCCGGTAACTTAGTGACAGTCTTCGGTGGGTCCGACGCTATCTTGGCTGGCTCAGCTCGTTTCTTCTCACGCTTCAGCCACCATCACAGCGCAACGAAGCTCCTCGATCACCCTCTTGAAGGCACACGCACAGCGACCAAGAAGTCAGGATGCTGCGATCAGCCACTTCAGCGGTAAAGGCGGCGAAGGCAGCGACTCAGCCTCGCCTATCAGCGCGCTCTCTATCAGCTGCACCATTAGCCACTCGATCCATCTCATCTACACCACCCTCCCACCGCAGCGACGACACCCCAAGACCCTCACCAACCACCTCCGACCGCACCGCCTCACCCTCCACCTCACGCCCGTCCACATCACCACCAGCCTCCAAACCAGTGCAGATCTCGTACAACCCGCCGCACAAGGGCAACAACGGCGCTGGATCGATCACGCTCAACCTGCCCCCTCAGCTGGTGCACGCCATGTCGCGCAGTGGCAAGAAGAACGTCGTTGCGCCCACCAAGACGTCGTCTTCAGCGCGTGCCAAGGCACAGGCGTCGAAAGCGTTGCGACAGACGCTGCCGGAGCCGACGACGGGCGAGGTCTTGGCGTGGGCCACGGCGTATTCGTACTCGTTTGCCGAGCTGATTCGGTCCGGGAGGCTGCCGCACAACTACCAGATTTTCGAGGATAACGAGGTGATTCACATCCCGCATTGGCCCGTACCTTCGTCTTCGGCGTCATCGTCTGCGGCAGCAACAGCGTCGAGCGCGACAGGGAGCAGGGGCGAAGTGTTCATCTTCCGCTCTGGATCGTACGTCACGTGGGGGATGGACGAGGAGCAGAGCCAGCGGTTTTTGAGGAACGTGATCCAGGGCAGAGACCTTAAATTTCAGGTCGAGGTCGGGAGGTATCCGCAGATCGGCGACGAGGCAATGGACTATCTGTATGCGTCTTCGCAGCCGACGCGCGTGCAGGGCGATATCATTGTGATCGGGCAGCCGCCCAAGTCGTTCGATGCCGAGGCTGAGACCGCTGCGGACGAGAGCGGCTCCGAAAACGTTGCTGTAGAGGAATACGATGCGGTCGCAGAATCCTCAAGTGCAACCGCGGGTAGCACGTCTGCCTCCTCCTCTGCGGCTGCGACATCGACGCCCTACACCCCCTTCGGCACAGAATGGACGCCCACACTGGCCCGGCTGGCCTTCAGCCAAGGCCTCGCCCGTTCCGCGCGCCTGTCGGTGCAAGAATCCGCGCTCTCGCGCTTCCTCGCCACCGTCTCGGCCATCCCGACCCAACTCGAGTCCTCCGGCTCCGTACCCCTCTCCCGCACCGCAACCATCAAACACACCGGCACCCTCCTCCGCCTCCGCCAGCTCGCCAACCTCGACCGCGACAACTTCTACGACGAACCCGAGGTGTACTGGGAAAACGCCAAGATGGAGGACCACTACCGCTCCATCTGCCTCAATCTGGATATAGGGCAGCGGTTCGAGACGCTCAACGAGAAGCTGGACCATTGCGAGAACCTGCTGGGGGTCGTGAGGGCGCTGCTGACGGAGAAGTCGACGCATCGCATGGAGCTGATTATCATTGGGCTGATCGCGTTTGAGGCCGGGATGGCGCTTGTGGGGCATGGGTGGGTGCCGACGCCGGAGAATGTGCGTGGGTGGTGGGAGGGGGTGAGGGAGTACTTTGCGGGTGGTAAGGGAGTGAAGGAGGATGCGGGGGAGGTGGCCGAGGACTTGCCCGCAGCGTCGTCGAAGCCGCATCTGGTATGAGAACATCGAGCCTTGTACACTTAGACTTACACCTCTCACATCGACATTTGCCCTCGTGTGTGCCGGCGACGCACGAATGGCACACAACTCGCGTGTTGATTGTGCGTCGCCTGACACCATTCAAAGAGCTGTGCATCAATAAAGGGCGTCATTGGCAGCTCGTTATAGGCCAAATCCAAGAAGGGGGTCACCTTGACACCCATCATACTGGCTGGGACCATCACAACATTTGGCTGGGTGACCCGCCATTTGTCCGTTAAGAAGGGCGTCGCCGGCGCACACAAGGGCGAATTTCCATGTGTCTCGAAAGGCTGTGAAGAAAGTCACACCATCCTTGCGAGAGTGGATGGTGATGACAGGCGCAGAGTTCACGGCACGGGACACTCTGAAAGGCAGATTGCCATAAAAAGCGCCATCAGCACGAGGCTGCTGCGGCCAGGGCTGGGGAGGAGTGGGTTGAGAAGTGTCCACGAACGCCACGAGCGCCGCGGACGTGCCGCGAGAGCCGTAGACCATTTGATCGATGGCCTGGCCCAGTGCACACTTGCTTATGGCCTGGCGAGCTGCTTGAGCTTGTACACACCCAGACATTCACACACCGAAGGAATACAGCACATTGATTCATCAGCACGAGGACCAGGGCTACTCCCTGGCCCCAACACGACAAGTGAGGAATGCGAACAGAGCCACGACGAGAGCCATAACTGCTCATGCTCGAGGAGTCAGAGACCACGGGCGAGAGCACGGGTATGAGAGCGGGTGCCAGGACGGGCACCAGGACGGGCACCAGGACGAGGACTCTGGGTGTCAGGATCGTCGTTGTCTGTGTCGTCCATCGTCGCCTGCTCTCGCACAAAAGCGGCAGTGCGGTCTGCGGGTCGAGGCTCCACTTCAGGATCAGAAGAGGCAGCAGCCGAGTCTTCAGAGTCTGGCTCCACTGCAGGGCCATCAGGCTGCCAGGTGTCGCCGATCTCTCGCAAGCCAAACAGCGCACCCTCCACAATAGCCTCGTGACGGAGTTCGTCACCCTGGTCAACAGTGTGCCCAGCCAGGATGGACGCAGCGAGAGTACGACGCAGCTGCTCGCGCATGCCATCAAGCACGCGAATCACAACATCGACGTTGCGCCTCAAAAGAGCAGCGTGCTCAACATAGGGAGCAGCGACATCGAGAGGCGTCACCAGCTGAGCAAGGATGCCGTCGAACAAATCGTCTGAAGCTGGAGCGTCGGCAGAGGGGCTCCTGGCGGGGGCAGCAGCTGCAGCTTGGTCATGCGAACCAGCAGTGCGACGCGCTCGTTGGGCTGGACGGGAGTCCGCCGCCACCACCACCACCACCACCTCCTCCTCCTCTCTAGCTCCTCCACGGTTGCGGCGGCGCTTGCCAGTGCCTGTGTGGTTCAATGCTCCCGTCGATGTGTGCAAGGCTGCTCATTGGTGTGCGACACGAGGTGCTACAGATCGTTCGAGAGTAGCTTCATCCAACTGATCGAATCTGTCGAACATTGACTTGGCCCACACAATGCACATCGTCAACCCAGCTGAATTATCGCTCGTCTCGAACACACAAGCGTCGACACCATCGACACCATCGACACCCTCGTTTGAGCACATTCACTCCAAACACGCAGTACCGACCTTCCATTCCCACACCGCGGGCAAGACGCTCACACACTGCAGCGCAGAGACAAAGCTCAACCTGTCCGTCCCCACCTCCACCTGGCTCGCCTCCTCCACGACCACCAAGAACCCGTACCTGCCCGGCGACAAGAACGCCACGTTCCACTGGAGCGTTCTCTCCCCGCCGCGCCCCACCATCGACGACACATCCCTACACCCGCGAGCGCTGAACGAGCCATCCGCCACAATCACCGAGTCGGTCAGCGCTGGGTCGTGCCCGCCCGCTGGTGTGGTGGGGACGAGGCGGACGAGCGGGTTGATGGGCCGCGGCAGCCGGTTCGTGACGGTCGCTGTGACGCTGACGAACGTTTCTGCTCTTACGGTGTCGTCGATCTCGAGCGAGATCTTGACCGGGTCTTTCTGCAGGTGTGACAGTGATGCTTCGTCGAGCCCGAGGCCGCCGCCGGACACGAGGCCGCGTAGCGGCGCCTCGCCGTACCGCACGTCTTGCTCCACATCGTCCAGCTGACCGTACATGCTGTGCACGGCAGGCAGCGTCCTCCACCGCCCACTCAACCGGCTGAACAGCGCTTGGCGGTACCAAAAGTTGCGCCGCACCTGCTTGTCCTCCTGCTTGCCCAGCTGCACCTTTGCCACGATGAACTGCCTCGCAGCGCTCTCCGTCCGGATCGACGGGATGGCCGGGAACAGCCCCAAGTCTCCACCCCGCGAGCCAGCCACACCCTCCGCCCCCTTCGCGACGAGAGGAGGCGCGAAAGGCAAGCCCGTAGCGGGATCCAGCTCGAGCCGCGGCTGCGGCAGCACGATGCGCGAACTCGTTCCCGCGCGTAGGAGGCGGTACAGATGCAGAGGCACCACGCCGCCCGTGTTGAGCGCGAATCGTAACAGCACGTCGTGCGCGTGCACGTTGGACACGTCGATGCTGAGCAGGCTGTATTCCGAGTCGTCGTGCTCCGCGTCCATCTCCGCTGCCACTTCCACAACGGCTCCGTCCGCACTATCATTGCTAGGCGCAACCCCGGGACTCGACAGCCCAGCACCGTCGATCGCAGCATCCCCTCCATCCACACTATCGGCAAACGTTCTGAGCGAAGCCGGCACCGTATCCGACGACGCCAAGCACTCCCTAGTCAGCCTCGCCGCCTCGGCCGCTTTCAGCGGCGCCACCGTGAGCGCGCTGCACACCAGCATCGGGTGCACGCTCAGCCGCAGCGGCACCTCGACCCGCCTCACCCAGAACTTCACCCCGACCTTCTCCCACTCCACGTGCCCATACTCGACACTGACGCTCGCACTGCTGCACCCGATCTTGCTACGCACCCGAATCGGAACCGTCGTCGACGCGCCCGGCTCCACGCGCACCGCAACGGACGGCGGGCCCTTTCCCACTCGCGACAGCACCGGGCGGTGCACCAGGTCCCACTCGATCTCGTGCACGTCCTGCGGCATGAGCTCTGCCTCCGTCAGCGCGCGCTTGGCGGTCTCGCTTGCGTCGTCGCTGAACGCAATGCTGACGTAGTTGACGTCGAGCGTAGAGGAGAGGTTGTGCAGCTCGAGGTGGATGGTTTGGGACTCGCCCTCGAGCAGGTCGAGCCCGCCGAGGGGTACGAGGTCGGGGCAGTATGCGGCGAGGCGAGGCTGTGCAGCGACCACCGTCACTTCGAGCCACTTCCCAGCTGGGGTCTTGGTATCGCCTCCTGCGCCGCTATTTGCGGCAGCAGCTCCGGCTTTCTGCTTGAGCACGGCACTGCGCGCATCCAGACCCGTGACTTTGAGCCGCGTGGCGCGATCGTCCTGCTCAGCTGCATGCTTGCGTCGCTGCTTGGCGTTCTCCTCGTCGTAAACGGGCAGCAGGAACGTCTGCTCCTCCGTACACCCCCCGGCGAGGACGAGCGTCACGCCCTTGATCGTCACGCGTCCCGTCTCTGCGGCAACGCCAGACAGCCGCACGGTCTGGAACGAGCACGGTGGGATCGAGACCCGCTCGGCTTCTTGCGCGAGAAACCCGGCTCCTTCGCCGACGAGTTTCACCGTGTCGATGTGCAGCTCGACCGCAAACGGGTTCTGCAGCGTCGCCATGACGTGGATCGGCTCGCCCTGCACCGCTAGTGCCTTGGCTTTGCCCGCGGCCGTTGATGCGCCAGAAGGGTTCCAGAAGAACGGATTGTTCAGACCGGCGACACCCTGGTCTGCAGCCGCAGCCGCGGTTGTAGCGCTGGGATCTGTTAGCAGCTGTTTGGCGTCGCGTTCGTACGGCATGCGCTCCGGTGGCAGCGGGAGGAGCTCGAGGCTGCACAGCGGTTCGGGAGGACCCCAGTACTTGACGGCGAGATCCTGAGCTCCAGCCCACCGAGCCGCTTGCACAGCACGCTGCATCCCCATCACCAAATCCTTTTGATCTTGAGCGTCGAGCAGGGGGTGGAAATCACGCAGCAGAATCGCACCGAAAAACGCCATACCAACGTAGTCCGAGAGCAGCTCGGCGATCGAAATCGTCTCCTTGAGCAGCGCAATCTGCTGCTCCTTCCAGCCAAACGGCACTTCGTTTGCCAATTCGAGCGGCGTCAACAGTGCCACTCCACCATTCGCGCCGGACCGGCCGGAAGCAGCAGCAGGACGCTCGGACGACGTCCACTCCTCGGCCCCACCCAGCGCAGGCGAAGCGTAGGCGCTGCGCAGACCCTCTGTCGCCTTGGACAAAATATGGTACGCTGGAATGTTCCGCAGCGGATCCACCTCAACGTGGATGCCGTACGTCTCGCAGATCTGCATGGCCAGCACCAGCACCGCTTCCGGTCCGCGCCCGAGCGAGTCGTACGTCGTCTGTGCCACAATGTTGCCCAGCAGCTCGTCGGTCTGCTTGCCAAACTGCTGGTGCTGCAGGATCGGCAACGACGCTGTGGTTGGTGCGCGTGCATGGACGCGTTTCGCCTTGACGAGCAAGCCAACGATGGTCGATTGGAGGTGGCGCAGTAGGTGCGCCTCCCTCCTCGAAAACCCGATGCATCCAAAGATCGCAGTGAGCGTGCTGAGCAGCGTGATCTGATCCGTCGGTTTAAGCGCAACAATCGAGTGCGAGAGCGCCGACGACGCCGCCGCAGCAATGTCGTGCCTCGCAATGCCCGTGTAAGCTGTGAAGCTCAGGTACATGGCGTTGGTGGGTTTCTCCTCGGCCAGCGCCGGCGG
Source organism: Sporisorium sorghi (assembly GCA_023212695.1). Classification (NCBI taxonomy): domain Eukaryota; kingdom Fungi; phylum Basidiomycota; class Ustilaginomycetes; order Ustilaginales; family Ustilaginaceae; genus Sporisorium; species Sporisorium sorghi. Next base: position 22,072 of record JALCCG010000229.1, on the reverse strand, counting down.
CACACCTCCGTACACGAGCTGGTCGAAGCACTCGCCGTTCCATCCGCCCGACGCCCAGACCGCCAGCAAGAAGCGCGCATACTGCGTGCACGCGCTCGCATGGATCAGCGGATGTGTGTAGTCTCGCGGCGAATCGTTGGCCACCGACCTGGCGGTCTCGAGCAGCACGCTGGGTGGGGCGAGGCACTTGGAGTATATGACGACTGCAATTGTGTAGGCTTCGGCGATCTCGCCCCAGCTCTGTTTGGCGTACGGTCGGGCGATGCCGTCCTTGTCCTTTTCCTTTTCCTTATCTTTGTCCTTGGCGGAGGCCGAGGTCCAAGGCAGGTCGAAGCAGGGTGCCTTTTCAAGCACTATGCCGCCCATGCGGGAGACAAGCACTCGCGCGACGGAAAAGCCTTCGAGCGCGCTGGCAAACCAGACTGCATCTTGGCCGCCGGCTAGCGCACGCTCCTTTCCTAAAGCAGTGAGGGCACTAGAGTATGCTTCCAGCGCATCCCACAGGTTTCCGGAGAGGAGATAGAGATCGGCCTTCACTTTGGCAAACCGCCCCGTGCCCGTCGGACCGGTCCCTCCTGCGCTCGTTACGCGCTTGGCGCTCTTCTTGTTGGCATTTGCTGCGAAGATCTTGCTTCTGGTAGTACTTTCGGAGGTGGGCGATGACGTACCAGAAGTCGGCGAGCTCAAGTCGAACGGTTGCGATCCTCCACCGATGGCACTGGACGGCCGTGACGATGTCGGAGTCGATCCACCCGTGCCCAGATCACCGCCGGTGCCGCTGCTGAAAGCAGTGAACAGACTGGAAGCCCTGCTCGCCGCTCCCGTTGCCGCAGAGCTCGTCTTGCTGAGCCAGGAGCCGGTCGAAGCGGCTGACGTAGCTGACGACGAAGAACGCCTGTTTGTTGTGATGCCATCGAGTGTTTCTCTTGGTGTTTCTAGCGGAGCCCCCTCGAGCCCAGTGACAATGTGATCTAGCCCATCCAAGATATTCGCGACAAGATCGGCGAGCAACGTCTTGAGATAGAAGCGTACATCTTTACCGTCCTTGCGCACTGCGGGGAAGATGACGAGCCCTCCATCCTTATGTGCCGAGAATCCAGAAGCGTCCGGCGACGTCGGTGGCTCGAGCGAAGGCGATACTGACGCTGTATCATCTGTCGCGCCATTTGACTCCGAAATCGAGTATCCCGCACTGGCCTCTGTTGCCAACGGCGATGGCGACCGCTGAGCAGCACTAATCTTGGCCGCCACCACATCCTTGATCGAGCTGAGGTCCACCGTCTCTGGCCGCTTAGCCCCGGGATCAAACGCAAACACGCGATGCACGAGCGCTCCCGGATGCAGCTCTCTCAACGCCGATGGGCTCGCTTCCAGTTCGTGCTTGAGGACTGCATTGTTCGAGTAGGTCGCTAGACCGAGTGCGCCAAGCACCTGCCTATGCATGTTGAAGGGCGCCAAAAACGAGTGATCCGGGTCGTAGCTGGTAACGAACGAGAGATGGATTTCGCCTGTCTGTAGTACAGCAGATGCTGAAGACGACGACGAGGCGCTGCCTCCAGCGACGGAAGTGTTGGCAGCGCGGCGTCGGGCAGCGCAGCTCGAGGGCAGGTCGGCGAGTCGAATCGTTTCGAATGTTCGTACGAAGTCGCACCACTTCGCGAAGTCCGCTTCCGAGATGCCGCCGACGGGCGCCAGAAGAATTCGCAGCTTGGCATGGTCGATGAAGCTTCGTCCTCCTATGGGCGAAGGTGTCGGTGCCGCATGGTAGCCTCCCTGCTGCAGCTGCTGCCAAGGTAGATGCGTCGCCATGTTGGCTATCCGTGGCAAAGGGCAGCCAAGTCGATTGTCAGCGAACGGTAGCGCTACCGAGTCGCGTCAGTCGTAACAGCGAGCGAGGTCGATGATGGTGATGAGTGACAAGAGAGAAAGCTCGTTCCGCAAAAGGTCGTGTGGAGTCGTTCGTTCCTTCCAACTTTCGTCTTTGAACCGTGCGGCCGTCGAATTTTAATTTTTTTATTTTAATTTTTATTTTTTTTTGTGATTGTTGGACCGTCACACTCTGCACAAATTAAAAGGTGCCGAAAAATCCTCCACTACGCTCTCATCGTCCTGCCCCTCGCAGCACTTGATCAATCCTTCGAACGCTCTTTTATATGAACTTCAGCAAACCATTGCAATTGAACACCTGATACACAACCACAATCTGATGCAAACAACATTACAAGGCCGCAACACCAACCTATAACAGCCACATCACTTTCTCTGACGCTTCATCTCGACCTTGCTGGACGACAGACCCGTGCTGCCAGGCGACGAGACAGGCGGATTCGGTGCTGGTGCAATCGGCACATTGCCCGTGCGGATGCCAGCGACCGAGCCGTTCGTGTTGGCTCTGCTTCGTCCGGGCACACCTGCAGCCGAGTTGGACGGCGCTCCACCGCCCGCGCCGTTCTTGCCACTCGAGCCACCTGAACCTGCACCTGCGCCACCAGCACCACTGTGTCCGCCAGCAGGCGCGATATTGGCGTTGCCACCGCCGCCACTGATCGAGTTTCTGCCTCGCGCATCCGCACGCTGTGCACCGCTGGCACGGTTTCGCTTCTTGATGACGTCGGTCTTGAGCGACAAGGGACGCACCACTCCGTGCAGCTTGAGGAACAACCCGCACGCATTGCACAGAGGCTGGCCCTCCGGATCACGTCGCCACAGCGGCGTCTTGGTCGTGTGGCAGTTGGAGCACACTGTAGGCGGGTCCGCAGTGGCCATGGAGCTGGCCGACGGCAAATCCTTTAGGTTGACGCCAGAACCCGACGAGGGGCCCGCACCCGGTCCAGAAACTGGTCGTGCATGCATCATGCCGTTTGCACCGCCAGACGCAGCACTCTGACCACCTGGCACAGATCCCATCTTCTTCGATCGCGACGCCTCGCTCAGAGCTGCGGCCTTTTGGATCGCCTGCATACTCGGTGAAGCATTCGATCTCGAGGATCCCGATCCCGACGTCTCGGGAGCAAGCGGAGGCTCGCGGCGGTAGCCGCCCGCCAATGGCGAGGACTGATACTGCGACTGCTGCAACCCGGGCGGTGTAGCTCCATTCGAAGGCGCGCTGCTCGATGGGCTGTATGTCCAAGTCGACGACGCCTCGTCGCCGGATCCGGTCAGATTACCCAACGAGCCCGACATGGCGTCCATGGGCCCTCCGCCAAACACCTGGTTCGGGTTGATGTGCGTCAACGACGGCTGCGGCCCACCGAGGCCAGCGTCCGAATTGTAAAACATGTTCATGATCGCCTCCAGGTCTGACGGATTCTGTGTTCCAGGTGGCAGATTGCCGACCATCGGATGACCGGGTCCAGCTGCATTTGTGACTGGCGAAGCGCCCGATCCACTGCCCAGCGCGGCCTGAGGAGAAGCGCTGGTGCCTGCCATCAGGTTGCCCGCAGGACTTGCAAGCGGCGTGCCAGCTTGGGAGGCAAGCGTCTCGAGCAAGCTGTCAAAGTCGGTCGCCGACACCTCGTTGCCGCCGCGCTGGTTAGGACCAGAAAGAGGTCCATTCGCGCCCATCGGCATCTGCTGAGGGTTCATGCCGCCAGGACGAGGCACCGCGAAGTCAAAGGTGGACATGGGCACGTTGGAGAGCTGCGAGGGACCTGCACCGCGCCCGCCGAGCGACGCAATGCTGCGCGAGAGTCCAGCAGCGATGCGCTGATCGATAGTGATGGGCACCTGGATGGCGGGTCTGGCAGGCGAGAGATCGTCCCTGAAGGGTCGTTTGCGGTTGTTCATCGCCTCGGCGGCGAGCTGGTCGCGACGCGGACCGCGCGAGATGCTCCTGTCCCTCACCTTGTGATCGAAACTTGTCTTGCGCACCAGACGTGGCAGGAAACCGTACTCGGGGTGCTGGTTGGCGGCGATGCCGACAAAGTCGCCAATGCCTGGGATGCTGTCGAGGGTCGAGAACGGTGCACCGAAACTGTTGGCCGCTCCGATCGAGGCCATATCGAGGCTCGACTTCTTGGCCTCGGCTGCTTTGGACGAGGCCTCTGCGGCCTCGTACCACGCATCCAGGTCCGACCCAAACAAATCCGTGTGTGCTGCTTTGCGGAAGGCCGTCTGGATCTGAGCTTTGCGTACGGCGCTTGCGGTCCTCTTTGAGCTGCCGGGCCCTGCTGAGCCGACGTCAAAGTTGCCGGCTGAGCCGGGCCCCATCGCACTCGGCATCTGAAAGCCATCAGCGCCCATCTGGCCGTTCGACTTGAGCAGATCCGAGAAATCTTCGGTATCGAGGGCGCTGTTAAAGGCGCCAAAGGCATCGGTGTCGTCAAAGGCGGCGAGATCGGCAAAGTCGAAAGCGGATCCAGCGTTGGCGTTGGGAGCAGATCGGCTGAATGCGTTGGCGCCATCTGTAGCACCTTCATCGTCGATGGTATCCAAACGGGCTGCTGGCGCACGAGAGCGCGATCTGCTGACACCGCGCCAGTCGACGTCCATGGCACTAACCGAACGCGAACGGGAGCGGCTCTTGCTCTTCATCCTCCAGTCTACGATATCGACGGCTCCTGCGGGTGGCGCAGTGCTCTCTGGTGTCCTTGGGCTGCGTCCTCGACGTCCACGCTCCTCCTCTTCCTGCCGGATCACTTCGGCAAAGCGAGTCTTGCCCTTGGCCACATTGCCGCTGGCGGTGCGGGCATGAGTATCCGCGTGATCAGCTGCTTCTGATTTGATGGCCGTGAAGCCACCGGCAAAGGCTTCGCCTGGGAAGGATCCGCTGCTTCGTCGAGAGCCTGCAGCCGATCTGGACGAGAGCGCTGGCGAATGGCGCACGCTCGAGGCATGGCTTCTGCTCGCGTTGGATTGCGCGCCGAGTGCCTGCTTGGCTTCGAGGGCTTCCTGTTCCTTGTTCTTGCGCAGCGTCATGGCCATCATCCTCCATGTGAGATTCTCCATGCGCGCGCCATTTGGAAGCTGCGAGCGCTGCTTGGCGTACATCTTCCAAACCTGCGTAGCGAGCGGATCCTTCTTGGACATCTCGTCCGGGTCGATGGTCTGGTCTTCGTCGTCATCCTCGGCGCCCGCAGAGCCCCGTCGGCTCATGTTGAGACTGCCCGGGATCGCAGCTGCCACGCTGCTCAGATCCTCGGTGAAAGCGGTACTGGTTCGTGATCGTGTCTCGGCTGTCGACTGGCGGCTGCTAGTGCCAGGTTGTTGACCTGTCGCGCCCATGGCGTTGGTGGAACCGGGCCCAGCCACCGGCGTGGCAGGCGGTGGTGCGGCGAAGAAGCCAGCAAAGTCGGATGACGCTGTTTCTGGAGACAGCAACGAGTCTGGCGCACCACGATAGCTGCTAAACTGAGGCGGTGGTTGCTGAGACAGCTGCAGCAAAGGCGGTTGTCCGTGCTGCGGTTGCTGCTGTCCGGGATGCGACTGCTGTCGGCCGTGCGCGACGGGCTGGAAGCCCGTGGGCGGCATCATCGAGTTTTGCGGAGGCGCATACGGATTTTGCGGCGTCGTGGCATATCCAAGACCAGGCTGGTTGGTCCATGCGTCGGGCGTGGCTGGCATGCCCGGGTTGGAATTAACGTGAGGAGGAGGCCCAAATCCGTTGACGGTACGTTGGCTTCCGTAGGTAGAGCTGTAATCTGCGCCCATCTGGCCTGGGCTCGGCTGCTGGTTCTGACCGAGGCTGCGGGCGCTATGCGACATGCCGATGGGATGGGATGATGTGTCTAGGGGAAGGTTGGACATGGGTGGTGCGGCTCGCGAGGGCGAGGAAGATCGTGAAGGACCGGCACTAGGTGCAGCCGAGTGCGGGTTGGTTGTGTAGCCACTCGGGCGTCGGTTATGGCCGTGGTTCACGTATGACCCGAAAGGCTGCTGCATTTGCGCGACGGCGGCTCCGTAGCTGTTCTGATGAGGCAGAGGCGGTCGCATGCCAGCCTCGGAGCCAGGAGGGCCGGCGAAGGTGAACGGAGAGCTGGGCCCGGCAAACGCTGGCGATGGGAGCGCCGATCCGCTTGGTGTGTGCGCGGCGCTATGAATGGATGCTTGGTCATTGGGTGGCAAGCCTTCCATTTGCTGGCGTGCGAGATGCTGCTGCATGGCCTGGGAGAGGAGCGACATTTGGGGCGCGGATGGACCCTGCGACATGGTGTGCGTGGAGCCGACGCGGCCGTCGCCGTCGGCGTTTGCGAGAAACGAAGGCTGAGCTTCAGCCCCGGGAGGAGTGGGCGGTTTGCTCTCGCCGGGGTCGTAGTATGACAAGGGCCGTGTGCTGCGAATGCTGCGCTTGGTAAGTGGCTGTAGATCCTGAATTGTGTTGATGTTGTCGTCCAGTGGCAGCGAAAGGGTTGGGTCGGATGCTGCTTCTGCGTCAGAGCTGATGTTTGCGATATCCGTCAGAATGTCGCTGCTGATCTTGAAGTTGGCGAGATGACGCTCGTCTATGAGCGGTGTTGTGGTTCCGGATAAGGGCGGAGTACCGGGAAGAGCGAAAGAAAGTCGATGCATCGAGGAGGGCAACGGATCGTCGTTGAGAATAGGACGAATGGCCAGCGTCACGAAAGGTTGGATGACGAGATGAGGATGGATGCCAAGGGCAGAGGTTGTGATGATAGGAAAGAGATGAGCACACAAAGTGATCAGTAAACGATATCTACAATGTCACGGCAATGCCAGCGAGAAAAGGTGGGAGATGAAGGAGTCGCAGGTGGCTCGGCAGAGTGGTGTGGTGGAGAGATGCGGCACTGATGATTGGGCGAAGAGGTAGCGAGAGGTTGCGATGACACTTGACGACGGAAGCCGCGATGATGAGCCAAGTGAAGGGTCGAAGGTGATTGAGGTGTTGACGAGGCGATGATGGCAAGACACTCGAGACTGAGAGGATCGGTGGTGATTGGGCGGCAGGATGGAAGGGAGAGAGAAGGGACGACGAGGATAGGCTTACCTTTGCGAGACGGATGATGGGTATCGGCACAAAGCGTTTGGAGGAGGAGGAGGAGGAGGCAAGCGCAGCGACGGTTACGAGATCTGCCGGCGGCGACAGGCGGAAGGCCACAGTTTGCGCGTTTGTTGGTGGCGATGGGGAGCGGACAAAAAGTGACTTGTCGCAAGGCAGGTGGATGGCGGGAAGGGACCGATACCAGCGAGCCAAGCGTGGCGTTGAGTCAGATGCGAGTTTGCGACAAGTTGAATTGATGGATGATGAGGTGGGGGAGACGAGATGATGTCGACCGAATGCCACCGAGGCGCGAGAGAGAGCGAGAGAGCGAGAGAGCTGCTTGCTGCTGCGACTGCTTCTGCTGCTGCCACTTAAGATTTTACCGGAGAAACAAAAGCGGGCAAGAAAGAACGACTGAGCTTGCAAGCGGAGATCAAGTTGAGCGCGACCGGCTGCAAAAGAAGCTTTGGAGAGAGATGAGAGAGAGAGAAGAGGAGATGAGCCGTCACCACAGACAGGGAGAGAGAGAGAGAGGCGCAGAGGCAGAGAGTGAGAGTCCAGAGCGAGCATCCGAACAGCGGACTGAAACCCTCTTTTTTCGAAATTGACCAAAAGACTGCATTTTCAAGCGACACCACCAGAGCAAGCGCGCCGCCAAATGAGGCTCGAAATTTAGCAAAAAAAAAAAAAAAAACAAAAAAAGAGAAAGAAAGTCTGCTGCCAGATGCCCACAAGCTGTGGAAATTTCCATTTTTTTTGTTTTTGTTTTTGTTTTTTGTTTTTTTTTTTTAATTTCCCACGCAGAGAGAGAGAGAGAGAGCA
>JALCCG010000229.1:0-14215 GCA_023212695.1 Sporisorium sorghi | reverse complement strand
ATTTCCATTTTTTTTGTTTTTGTTTTTGTTTTTTGTTTTTTTTTTTTAATTTCCCACGCAGAGAGAGAGAGAGAGAGAGCAGTTTTAACCGTCCAGTAACCTTAGCGAGACGGGTTTAGTGGGCAACAAGCCAGAACCCACCGGGCAACCCGAGCAGCATCAGCAGAAGCAACCCTGGAAACCCAAGTGAAGCAAAGAACGCCACCCACGCACACACACGCTCTCTTGGCGAAGAGCCGAACATCAATTTGTTTTCTCGTTTCGCAGGGCCACATCCGCACGGACACGAAGCCGTGTCGGCAGATGTTCAAAAGCAGCTCAGGCTCACGCTCACAGATGATCATAAACAAAGAAAGCAAAGAGAGAGGATGCATGCATGCATGCATGCATGCAGTTTTGTTGAAAGAATAGATCGGCAAAGCGTGCTGAACCGTGCGCGGGCTTGCATCTCGTTCCAACCAGGGGTCCTAGCCCTGATCGAAGCTTTGCTTGCTTTGCTTGGCTTTCAACGGGCAGGTCGATCGACCGTGGCTTTGGGCGGCATCGACCGAGTCAGAAATCGGCAGCAGCAGCAAGCAGCTCTGTTCTGCCATGCTGTCGCTGACTTTGAAACCGACAGATTTTCTGTCTCAGAGGGCGAGAGAGAAACACAAAGGTGCCACAAAACGAAGAAGCAATGTACACAGATCGAGCGGCCTGCAGGTGGGCCTGTGTGTCGGCATGGGAATGAGAAACGAGCGAGCGGGAAGGCATGCGGTCGACAGAAAGGGGTCCAAGCCACGACGACTTTGACGCTGCGGAGCGCCCGATCGATTTTGATCCGATGAGAAGAAGGAAAGGCAGGCGAATGCAAGCAAAGAGCAGAGCCCAAACGCATGGCAACCGACGACAAGTCCAGTGGCCAACTCTGAGAGAGCGAGAGAAAGAGAAACAGCGAAGCGTTCAAGGACAAATCGCACTCGCAGGTCCGCTCCACCGCAAAGGGCACACAGCAGCCGAACCGGAGAGCGCTCCCAGTCAGTCAAGCCAAGCCAAGCCAAGCCAAGCGGTTCACCGGTCTGTTTCTTTTCTTGCTCTTTTCGAAGAAATTTTGGCATGTCGTCGTCGAGCACACTGCGCGCTTCTCAAACGAGTCTAGCGAAAGCTTCGTTGACCGAGCCGCTGCAGGTCAATCAAGCATGTGTGTGAGCGCTCAGAGACGAGTGCGCCTGTGTTCCGGTCCGGTCGAAGCTTCTTGCTTCTTTCAGCTGGTGCCTAACCTAGTCGACCACGAGGTTGATCATCCGCGCACTTGTCGCCGTTGCGTCCAATGGGAAACTAGCCACACTACCATTGGTTCGGATCGATTAGATCGCTGAAACCGCCTCTGCCGTGCTTGCATCCTGCATCCCATGGCCTGCTGCCGCGGTTGATCTAAACAACGGATCAGCTTCGGTCTTGGCAACAAGACCTGTCTGACGTTGAAACAAGCTAGCCTCGCCTTGCCTAAAATTTCCTTGTGTCATGGTCACCCTCGCCGCCACAGTTTCCTGCGCTAGTAACCACCACGAGCGTCGGCGACGGAAACCGCGGCCCATCCTAGCCGCTTTCCGGTCTTCACCGAGATGTCTAACGCCCGCAAAGACGGCTGAAGGAATCATCGCCAGCAGCCCTAACCCCTCTCGCTTGTTGAACCAACACAACCAACTACAGGACGCCTCGTCTAGCTCTCGTATGTCATGTCAATCACACAACGAAGACGCTCGAGATGCAAACGGCTCTCTTTTTTTTTTTTTTTTTTTTTTCCTTGTGGGAATTCAAAATGGTGCGTTCTGATTGGCTCGATAAGAGATAATTCTCGCTTCGGATGACACACACACACCGCCATCCAATCGGCGAATTTTCGCCTGTCAAACGAGAAGGACCCCCCACTTTCAAATTTAAGAATTTCCAATTCTTTCTCTTTCACTCGCATTTTCGCCGAGAGTGCGCATCGCTGATCGCCGCTCAATCGGGACACTCTCATCGCTGGCTTCGCACTCTCCGAAAGACAAAAGCGATGCTGGATTCTATACTCAAGCTGCTCAACTCTATATACTATATGCAAACAAGGTGTCAATGCGCCTACTCGTCGTCAGTGTCCGGTTCACGCTCGCCGCCGTACGTGAGCCAGCGGCTGAGACGCAGACGTCGACGCTCCTCCTGCGCCTTCTTCTCGTTACGCGTCAGCTTCTTCTTGCCCTTCTTGGCCTTGAACTTGGACATGTCTGCGTCGCCCTCGTCGCCCGAGCCTGCAGGCGTGGGTGCTGCCGACGACGCAGGCGTGCCCGCCTTGGAAGCGAGGCGCGATGCGGCCGTGCTGCCCGGCATGGGCGTGCCTGGCACCGAGGCACCGGGCGTCGAGGCGTTCTCCATCTCGTCCAGGAACGCACCCTCTGCCAGCTGCGCCTTGGTCCTCGACGTGATGCGGCCGTGGTCGACGTTCCAGATCTCGGGGCACAGCGCGCCTACAAACTCCATGTTGTGCGAGATGATCACCACCGCACCCGCCCAGTCGCGGATCGCCGTGGCCAGTCCTCCGAGCGCATCGCGGTCAAGGTAGTTGGTCGGCTCGTCGAGCACCAGCACCTGCGGGTTGTTCCACATGGCCGCAGCAAGCACCACTTTGACCTTCTGACCACCCGAGTAGCCGCCCACAGCGTGGTGCTGCGCAATCTCGCCCTGCAGACCCACCGCCTCGAGGTGCTGTCGGATGAGCTTGACGCTGATCTCGCGCGAACCGGCACCCTCGCGCGACGCTTCAAAGTCGTCAAACTGCTGCACGAGCTTGCTGAAGCCGAGCTCGAGCAGACGCTCGCGCGGGATCCACGAGTTGTTGCGGTGCTCGTACCCGACCCACTTGATCTCGTACTGGTACGACTTCTTGAGCTTCTGTCGGCCCACAATGTACTCGACCTTGCGCGACTCGCCCGTGGTCGACTTGATCGGCACCTCCATCTGCGCCTTTTCTTCGTCGGTCATCTTGCGCGACGCCTTCTCGGTCATCTCGCGGTCGTGGCCGTCCTGGTATCGCCAGGCGATGTACTCCACCGCTGTTTTCTCGAGGTGCTGCTCCAGATGGTGGAACGCGTGCTGCGCCATCATGGCGATACGCAGGTTGGGGTGCTTCTCCACCTTACCCTGCTGCGGCACCGTCTCGCCCGTGAGCACCTTGATGAGCGTACTCTTACCGGCACCATTGGGACCGAGCACACCCACGCGACTCGACAGGCTGATGGCACACGACGTGTCGATGAGCGATGGCTTGGTCATGCCAGGGTACGTGAAGGTGCAGTTGGACATCTTGAGGATGGTGCGCGTGTTGGAGCGCACACCCATGAGCGATCCGGGAGGCGGGAACGCGAACTTGACCGTGGTCGCAGCGAGCGAGTAGTACGCCTTTGCTTCTGGTTTGGTCTTGACAAAGTCGGAGAGGTTGCCCTTGTAGTAGCGCAGCTTCTTCTTTTCGTAGTGGATGATGTCGGTGCAGACGTTGTCGAGGAAGCCCGAGTCGTGCGAGACGGTGACGACGGTGATCTGATTGTTGGTGACGAGGAAGTTCTCGAGCCAGGCGATGGACTGGACGTCGAGGTGGTTCGTCGGCTCATCGAGCAGGTAGACGACGGCATCCGAGAGCATGGCACGCGCCAGCTCGAGCTTCATCTTCCAGCCACCGGAGAGCGAAGCGACCGGGTTCTTTTGCTTTTCGTCGTCAAAGCCGACCTCGCGCAGCTTCTCGGCGACCTCCTCGCGCGACTTGCCGACGAGCTTCTTGTCGTTGGCGATAAAGTCGATGATGGGCGTGGAGCCGTCCTCACCCTGGAGACTGTGCTCGACCATGAGGGTGCGGACCTGGTCCTGCGAAGGGTAGCCCTCGACCTTGCCATCGCGCATGGCTTTGAGCAGCGTCGACTTGCCGCTACCGTTGGCAGCAACGATGCCGTAGCGGTGGCCGCGGTACAGCTTGAGCGTGGTGTGGTTGAGCAGGAGGAGACCACCGTAGGCGAGCGAGAACTCGGTACGGCAGAGACACTCGCCGGCCTCGTCGTCGCCGTCCTCTTCCGAGTTGCCGAAGCGCGCCTTGTCGAGCTCGATGTAGGTCTTGCGGAGGTCGGAGGTGGCAAGCTGAGCAGCGTCGGCATCCTTGCAGATTCGGCGGAGGTAGGGCAGGACATAGACATCGTCCCATGCACTGGCGTGGAGGATGCGCTTGTTGGCGAGGCGGGCGATCGACTTGGCGAGGTACTCGAGGCCGGTCAAGGCGAAAGCATCGCTCTTGAGGTTGGCGTGCTCCTCGGGCACTTGAGCCTGGACAGCAGCGATGACAGCGTCAAGAGCAGCACCGCGTTGCTGATCAAAGATCTTCTTGGGGTCCTCGGTGACGGCCTCGGCGCCCACAGCGGCGGTGGCTGCGTTGAGAGTGTCGAGAGCGCTCTTGGCGTGCTCACGCACCTCGGGGAAACTGGCGCCCTTCTCGATACGCTCGACGGCAGGGGTGAGCTCGGGCAGGAACTTGGCGGCCTCGTGCGGGTCTCGGACGAGCTTGCAGAGGTTGTCGACGACGACGACGGCCTGGCGCTGGACGTTTTGGCTTCGCTCGTTGAGGGCACGGGCGAGCAGGGGCACCATGACGGCGAGCGCTGGGCCGGTGACTTCGGCGACGAAGGTGGTGGAGGAGAGCTTCTTGATGCATTCGGGCACGGCGTCGGGCTGAGCCATGCAGCCGACGAGGTCGGGGATGAAAGGTCGGATGTCCTTGTTGTCGAGGCACGACTCGCAAACCTTGATGGCGGTTTTTCGCGCCTGCTTGGAGATCTCTGCCTTGGTCTCGTGCATGGCCTTGGTGAGGTAGGGGATGAGCTCGACGAGCTCGTCGCCGATCTGCTCGCTGGCCGAGCCACTGAGGCGGCCGAGGAGCTTCAAAGCGCCCACCTTGGCCTGCCACTTGGCGCTGCCGGAGCCAAGCACCTCGTAGAGAACGGAGAGGAATTCGGGAGCCGCCTCGGGAGGGACCAAGGAGAGGAGCGAGCCAGCGGCGGTCTCGGCAGCCTGACGGACGACGTCGCCCTTGTCTGCATAGAGTTCGAGGGTGGCGGGAAGCGTGGGCAGGAGCCATGGCTCTGCGCCGAGCGGGCTGGGGGCGTTTTTGCCGCCGACCTTGACAAAGATGGCGTCGAGGCCGATGGCAGCGGCTTGGCGCTCGTAACCGCTCTTTTTGTTCTTGGAAGCCTTGACGAGGCTGTCGAGGACGCCTTCGGACTGGAGAACGCCGAGACCGTTCTGGTTGATGTATTCGGCGAGCTGCTCTGCTGCAACGTGGCACTCTTCAGCAGAGGGAGCCTTGTAGAGGGCTTCGAGAGCCTGTGATGCGCCGGACATGGTTGCGGATGTTTAGCGGTGCGGAAAAGTAGGTCTGAGGAATCGACGATGAGGTACAATGCAGCGTGGAAATCGTCGAAGGGTATCTTTTTGAGAGAAAGTAAAGCCAAATCCTTTCCAGGAAGAGTGAGCTTGAGGCGTTATCGATGTTGAGCTCGTGCGCTGAACAGAACGCTTGAAAGAGAAACCGGAGCCAAGAGTGGTGGTAGAAAAGAGACGAGGAAGATACGAGACCGACAGAGACCAAGGCTTCAGACTTTCCGCTCTGTCGCTAGTGTGGTGGAGAGAAGAGAAGGAGCAACGAGCTCAAAGCAGCCGTTTGTCACTTTCTCTGTGCACAGTGCGAACAGAGTCGTGGAAGTTCCACATCTCTGTCTCTCACTCTTTTCCTCTCGCCCTGTGCCGGCTGTCGGAAACAGTAAATTTTTGTCGAGAAATTTTTCTTTTTCTTCCAAAAAAAAATGTTGTTCACTTGTTCACTGCTGAGGCACGTTCTTGCTCGTTTCACCCTCTGACCCTTTGACCCTCTCAAAATCGGACAGTTTCAAATCCGACGACGCGTTTTGCAGAGGAACTCGAGTCAAGAACTGCTGTCCGACTTCCGAAGAACCGTCATCCTCAGGGTCCAGTTCGAGCTCATCTTGGTGACTTGAGTGTGCCTGGACGCCTCTCCAGCTAACACAAGTCACTGTGGAGCGGTAAGGAGGTTGACCGGAAGGAGTTACCAACACTCGTTGCTTGCGACCGCAAAGGCTTGCCTTGCGAGGCTCTGTGTTGCCTGCCTGGATTTCGTCTAGATCGGCATACCGATTCAAATCGGGCATCAAGGAATCTCATAGATCGGCACACGACGCGTTTTTCGTGACTTGACTGACTCTCTTTCTGAAAGACCCAGGTGTTGGTCTTGATGCAATTTTGAATGACCGTGCAAGAGCATCAAGTGACACTTTGACTCTATTTCGCAGAACTCGACGGAGCAAGGCCGAATGCTAGTGCCGTCGGACGGCGGCCTGTAAGCTCAGATCTCAACTCAAACCGCCTAGCACCGGAGCAGACTCGACCTTCGGCTCCTTGGCTTTTCGCGTCTGCAATCGAGCACTTGCTACTTGCTTTCTTCCCACGGTCAAGGTTCGGCCGCTCCGTTTCGGATCAGAACCGTGCGTCCTCCAGGACCGCATCCCCTGCCGGCGTCTCCGAACAACATACAACATCTCTGCAAAGATGCTCAGCTTCCTGACTCCAACATGATCAGCATAAGACCGGACGACCCGACGACTCGATCACGACGTTACTTTTGCCCACCATGAGCGGATATCATCCGCCAGAGAGCGATCAGGAGAACTACTCGCCTCCTCGATCCTATCCAAAGACTAGCCTTGGTCAGCTTCGGCACAACCTCCGTGACGCTCGTCTACGGGAAGCGATGCATCGACCTTATTACCCATCGCCGCTGTCGCAGTCGCCTTTGCAGGCATCCATCTCGTCTGCTTCTCATACGGCAGCGTCGATAGCGAGCTCCTCTCGCTCAACCGTCTCGACTTCCACCACGCCGCCTTCCACCTCTTCTCGCTTCTCGATCAATCAAGCATTCAAGGCGTTGACTGACCATGACATCGACTTCTTCGACCGGCTCATCTCGACCCTGCCTTGGTATGCTGCCGACTTTTCTCAACTCAAGGCGGCATACACTGATCATCTGCCGGATGAGCTGGACCGCAGACATCGCAGAGCGGGACCCTCTCGTAATGGCACTCGGGTCGACTGGGATGCTCACCTCTGGTCCATCTTGCTCAGCTTGGTCAAGGTTCGTGGCAAGAACTGGCGAGAGCGATGGGACTCGGTGCGTCTCGCTTTCGGCCTCGATCCGAACAGCGGTGACGAGACCGATGTCACCTCGGCCACGCAAAGCACTCATGCAAGCGAAACGGGTAGCTCGACTGAGCACGGCCTCCACTCGACCTCGGAGCGAGGCGATGCACACCATCTGCCAAGCACGAGGGACTCGGCCATTCCAGCTCACGCATCCACACCGCGTCAAGATCACCCACGCCATCATGCCGCGCCTTCTCGATTTAGCCTCGGACTGCCAATGTCGAGCAGCCCTCCACAAAGTCATCGACAGCTCGGCGAGTCAACGGCTCGACCTCGATCGCTGCACGAGGAGCTCGAGAGAGAGACAACTCCGCGGCCCAAATACTCACACCTCGATGATCCAATCTCGGCAATTCAAGCCCGTCTCAGTCGCATGCTAGAATCGGACGAGGATCTCGAACAGGAGAATACAGGGCAGCTGACAAGTCTCAAGGGCGCCTTTGCCGACCATGCCGTCCGTCTGCCTCCAGATGCAAGGCGTCGCTTCGACGAGCTCGTTCGATCTTCGCAGTCGGCCCGCTCTAGACTGCGACAGTCTCAAGCAGCGACAAGCGCAAGAGAAGAGCAGGGCGCATCTGCAGAACAACAAGAAATGGCCGACCTGTGGAGAGCACGCCGGCTGCTGCAGACGTGCTTGGCGTGGTGGATCACCTTGACTCGTACACAACTCGAAAAGAGCCAGAATGCCGCCGACGCCAGCGCTCGCGTCCTAGTCGAGAAAGCCTGGGAGCGCTGGAGGCAGGAAGCGCAGAGCGGATTGCAAGCAAGGCGTATTGGCGAAAAGACGGATCGAGTCCGCTGCGCCCTCACTGCCTTCCGGCGATGGAAGCGGCTGACACATACCGCCAAGGAGCGCAAAGACGAGCTGAAGAAAGACTCGATGCGCACGGCCTACTATACCACAACTTCAACTGTCAAGAAGCGGCTCGCAAGGGAAGCATTCGCGATCTGGAAGCATCGACATATGAACCACCTCGCCGACAACATTCGGCGGCGTCATCTGCAGAGCGGAGCTTTTGCACTCTGGCAAATGCGCTCCTCGCACACCAGGCAGCTTCATACTCGACACGACCTCCTCAAAGCAAAGCAAGATCGATCCACCCTTTCGCAGGCTTGGGAGCGATGGTCGGATCGCTTCGACAAGGCGAAGGCTGTTCATCAGTTTCAGCATCACCACAATCGGCTCTTGCTCGTCGAAGCGCTTCACACCTGGCGGCAACGCACATTGCTGTCCGGACTTTCGCATGCTTTTGCTCAGCGTCGTCTCAAGCTGGCCGCGCTCGAAGGTTGGAAGCATGCTGTTGAACAGCAGCGGCTGCACCGTAAGCAAGAAGCTCTAGCCAATCGCTGGCGCACGCGCCGACTCAAACACGGAGCTTTGCTTGCTTGGCGGCGCCAGGGTCACGAGGTCCACGAGATGCAGGAGCGAGCTGTCGAGATGCAAGACCAGATTCAAAAAGAGAAGCTGCTGTCGATCTTCCATCTATGGCAGCTGCAGTCGCGCGCTGCGCTCTTCGAGCGTGTCCGCACAGCAAGCATCGTGGAGCGCACTTTCAACCACTGGAAGCATCGCCATAGCGCATTGACCACAAGCTTACAGCAGCGCGAATACACCCTTGTCGATCGCCGCCACAACGACATCAAAGCAGCCTGCCTTCATCGATGGAGGCAATTCGCAAAGCACATTCGCGACCGAGAAGCGGACGTTGTAGCTCAGAGGGACGAGACGCTCTGCAACGACTACTTGATCGCCTGGCGCAACAAGCAGCTTCACCATCGTCTACTCGAGCAAAAGTCGGCGGCCGTCTCTGACTTTTTCACCTTGCGATCTTCTCTACAGAGATGGCGTGGCAAGCTTCGCGAGCACCGAGCCGACGTCAAAGAAGCGCAGCACGACCAGCGTCTTGTTCAGCAAGTTTTTGAGATCTGGAGATCCAAGGCGGCCAGGCAGCGGCGACTTGCCGAGCTGTTGCAGCACTCTCTTGCCAAAAGCGACCATGCACTGGCTCGAACCTACCTCAATCAGTGGGTGGCCAAGATCATCGAAGTGCGGAGTAGGGAGCTCGAAGTCAAGGAGCAACGGCAACGACGCTTGCTCAAAGCTGCCTTCTGCACATGGATCGAGGCTTGCTTGCGGCACGACGATCTTTTGGCCTTGATGAACAGCTTCATCGACGTCAAGGAGGAGGACAGGAAGAGGCAGACGTTCCTGCACTGGCTCACCTTTGCACGCGAGCAAAAGGACAGACGTGAAAAAGCAGAGATATTGGCCGCCTCGACGAAGAAGAAGCTCCTGGCTTCGACCTGGGATGCCTGGCGGGACAAGCACAAGGAACTCGCGCTCGCGACCCAAGAGTATGAGATGCTCATGCGTCGTCAAGAGCTTTCTCAGCGATGGGTCTTAAACGCCTGGAAATCTCAGACGCTCCTGCTGCCGGCCATCCGAATGCGCAACACGTCGCTCAAGCGAATTGCTCTGCAGCAATGGAAACAGCGTCTGCCAGCCGCTCAACTGTCTAATCAGGCCGCCAAGATGGATCGAGCTCGACTCCTGCAACCCAGCTGGCAAGTGTGGCGAGACAAGGTCAAGCTCAAGCGACAGCTTCGTGCTGCAGCACGTTTCGGGGCCGGTAGCATCAGTGCACAGAGGCTGCGGACGCTGTCGACTGCGGCATCCGCTGCCAATCGCTCTGCGGGATCTTCATCGCCGTCGTTGGCACATTCGTCCTCTCCGTTCCGAGTGTTGACGGGCGTCGGGTCATCTTCACGCTCAGCGACGCCTGTGCGGAGACCCAGAACGAGCCTCGCTCTTCACAGTCCAGCGCCAGTAGACGACGTAGATGGAACGGAGGATCACATCCGCTCGGGACGACCCGATCAAAGACAGTCGAGCTTGACGCGACGAAGCACATCAGTGCCGCGTCATCTGGAGGCGAGCTTCGCAAGCGGGTCGGTGCCTTCCTCTCCAGTCCAATCGCCCTCGAAGGAAGCGGCTTCGCGAAGAGCAAGAGTCGCAGAGGCTGCTACGCCCACCTCGACTAGCGTCAGCGAGCAGAGTCGATTTTCCATGGCGTTCAAATCTTCCACTTCATCGGTCTCGACTGCGCAGGCGCCGGCAAATGAGCTGACGGTGGGGAATCGACGCCAATCTCACGCCCGCGATAAGGGCCCGACGCTTTCATCGGCCGCGCACAGGAGCACCATGAACAGGCAAGAGCAGAGCGACACCGAGTCCGACTTTGCCCGCAGGATCAAGCGCTCCGCCAAGTACGATGCGGTACCGCGGACTGGATCGCGGCCGGCTGCGAGCAATGACGGCTTCGAGTCTGCTACCTCGGTGTATTCGGCACCCGTGCGAGGTGGATTGGTCGATCGGTCGAGCACGCCAAGGCCGTCGCTGGCTGTAGCGGAGGATATGATCTTGCAGCTCCGGTCGCGGGCCGGGTCTCGGCAGCGGCATCTAGAGTGAGCCTTTTGCGTCGTCGTTTGTACTTGAGGGCGTTGTAATCTCATTGTGATTCTTGTGGAGACATTGTCTGTGTTGATGAGACTGGTGGCGACGCAACCAATGGTGGGGAGGATGCACAGTGGCTGTGTCGTTGTGTGTGGCTTCCTTGCGATGAAGGTGGGTCGAGGCGCTGTTGTGGGAACAAGGTGCAAGAGTAGTCAGCCATCGTGATGCAGTCACGGTGGGTGCGGGATCTTGCATCCGCATCTTGCGTATCGGCCCCACCCTCTGGCAAAGCCAGAGTGTCTCTTCATCGACGAGATCTTGGAGAGTGGGCTTGAGCCTGAATCAAGGGACTGCTCGAGTCTCGCCCAGCGGACGGCCAAAGCTATATAAGTTCGATTCGGCTGCTTGTGAGAAGCCCCGTCACGCATCCTTCTACCACTCGAATACCACGCTCACAACCATGATCCTCACCAAGCTTCTCCCCCTCGCCTTGCTCTTGGCCGCTGGCGCCCGAGCCAAGAAGTTCGTTGCTGAGCCAAACACGGGCTACGATGACATATGCACCGGGCCGGCCTACTATGACGATGGAAACGGTGTCATTTGCTTCGACTTGTCTTTTGATATCAGAGATCACCTTCAAAAAAGTTCGGGTGGGATGTACGGACTCCTCAATCCGGAAAACCACAATCGTAAGTCCTCAACCTGCGCAAGATGTGAGTATGTGTCGATGACGAGCTGACAAGCCGAACGAACCTCCAAACGACCTGTACGGTCGCGCTTCTCATAGTATTGGGATTGAAAGTGGGAAAAGTGGGTACCCAAGCGTCGTTCGAGACCTTCGAGCATCATGTCGACCTCAATGTCAAGAAGAACGAGAAGGGACAAATCTGTGTTTACTATTCTATCGGGCTGATCGACAGCCCTGGAACTCATCAACAAAGCTCTGAAAAGCCTCAGCAAGATAGTTTCTGCCAAGGTGACAACCACGTGTCTTTCTGAAGGACAACCGCCCTACTGTCTACGGTGACAGTCGACCTTAGGTGCCCTGCTGTTTCTGTTCTTCATCTACCGGTCTCAATGCAGCTATTTCCATCACTGGGCGGTTCTCCTTTCATCCTGTGTGCTCTTTCGGTGACTCTCATTGTACGGAAGAGCAACGGGGCAAAGAGGGTGGCGACGCGAGTGAGCCTCTTGCATGGAGTCTGTTGCTTGCTTTTTGGGGCGTTGCAACTTCATTGTTCTTGCCACGATCCTGACTGCGTTGAAGAAGTTTGTGGCGAACGAAGGCCGGTGGCGGTGCCAGTGGTATGAAGGAGGCGCAGGAACGGTGCCTCCGTGTGTTCACTTTCCTGGAAGGTGGGATGAGGCGTTCTCGAGGAATGCGGGAGAGGTTTTGGGCGGTCAGCTGACTCTTGCAGTGAGATGCAGTCAAGGTGGGAGCGAAACTTTGCTTCCTCATCGTTCATCTCGGACCGGTCCCTTCGTTTCTGGCCCTAAAGCTCATCTACGAGGTCCTGAAGGGTGAGCTTGAGCCAGAACAATTGCAACGTTTGACTCTCCCCCTACGGACGGGCGAAGGTATATAAGGAGGGTCCATGAGGGAAGCCCCCTCCCTCTTATTCCAACACTCGACAAGCACACGCTCGCAACAATGATCTCCCCCAAGCTCCTCACCCTCGTCTTGCTCTCGACCGCTGGCGTCCAGGCGGCATTCCTTGCTGAGCAACCCGTCGCCTACGAATCCTTGTGCGGCAAACAGGCTGCTAGCAAGCCTGAGATCGGTACGATCTGCCTCGACTTCGATTTCGATTTCCGTCAGCACCTTCAAAAGAGTTCGCCCGCCATGGTTGGGTACCTCGCCAAGGACGACCCCAGTCGTAAGTCCCCATCCTTTGATGACGTGCGTATGTGTTGATAGCAAGCTGACAGACCGAACAAACACACACACACACACTTGGTCGCGATGCTCACAGGCGTTGCCCTGCCCGTCGGACGTGAGCATAGCCGCGCATGGTTCGAAACCGTGAAACATCGAGTCGACATGGAGTCACTCTACAACAAGGACAATATCCTCTGTGTTCAATACACGATCGCTCCGCTCAAGGGCTTCGAATTGCCCATACACGGACAGTATTGCCCGAACGACCGCCACGTGTCTTTCTGAAGGAGGACCACCATGCTGTCGACGGCGACAGTCGACCTCGGGTCCTGTCAGTTCTGTTCTCTACGAGCCAATCTCAATTCAGTTGTTTCCTTGAGCGACGGTCTGATCATGTGTGCTTTTCACGTGGCTCTTACTATACAGCTCAGCAACGGGATGGTGGAAACGCAAGTGTGCAGAGTGCCTGAGCAAGCTCCTGTTTCGGCGGTGCAAAAATACCGATGCGCCTTCAGATGGTCTGTTTCGCGAGGAATGCTCGACCGTCGCCCCAGCGGATGCGGATGTCTTTTCGCCTAGCAGTTGCCCTCATTTTCCCGCAATTCAACACTTGATCGTCGCTCGTGCTCCCTGTCGCCACGCGTCCCGGCTGGTTTCAAGGATGAAGCTGTGGCTCACGCCATGTCGCAAAATCAGGCACGAACGACCCAGCCAAGAAGAAGACATTCCTGTGAGAATGGACTCAGGGAAGGTGATTGTGTGCTCGTCAGGCCGTCGCGTTTCCGCTTTAGACCTTTCGAGCACAGCGGAAAAGGAGACAGACAAGGGGGTGGGCCCCCAGGTGTGACCGAAGCGAGCGTGGGGAAAGAGCAACGAGCGGGACAGCGGATGTGTAGCGGAGATGAGCAGCGAGTCGTGAGAACGTTTTGTCAGCACCCACGCTTGCTCAACAGACGCTGTCCTGCAGCTTTCGGCTGAGGCGCTGAGCCCACTGTCTGGCGCCGGTTCAGCGCAAAAGTAACAAGTCAAAATCGTGCAACGGCATGCGGCAAACAGAGAGAGGAGACAACGGTCGCGAGCCGGCGGGAGATTAGTGGGGACTCAACGAGCGGAGCTTGGTGGCAAGCCCCAACACAGACAACGGCCATGTCCGTTAGGAGGAGAGGGAGGAATCGCGGGAGAGCTTTGAGTCGCAATTCCCATTTGTAACCACCATTGCTGTGCACAGAGGTGGGAGCCGTACGCCGGCCTCATCTTACAGCCCACGCCGGACCCGCCCCCCTCTCCTTCAGTGGACCTCACCATTGTCTTTGCGTTGTCCGATTCTGTTTGGATTGTTGGGCGCGCATCTGCGGGTCGTACGCACGAATGACCCACCGATACCGCTGGGCCCGCAGTCCGCTGCAAGCCTGGGTTAGAAAGCGAGCGAGTAACTGTGATAACCATAAATAACCATAGATTGCAGAGGAGAGTGACTCTCTTTTAGGCCCCAAGGCTCCCGGACCCGCCGTAAGGAGGGGATGGTCGAGCGCAGCAAGGCAGAAGGGAGGGTACAGGGTGGGAAAGCTAAGTGCGCTTGGCAGGCGCGGCAAGATGGTGTGATGAGAGAAGAG
>JALCCG010000228.1:0-34736 GCA_023212695.1 Sporisorium sorghi | reverse complement strand
GAAAAGAAAAAAAAAAAAAAAAAAAAAAAAAAAAAAAAAAAAAAAAAAAAAAAAAAAAAAAAAAAAAAAAAAAAAAAGGCTCGACCGTGCTGCTGCTTTGAAAGGCCAACGCTACGTCGCCACTTGTCTTCACAGCAAAGCCTCACCATGGCGCTCCAAGATGACGCGCCACGACGCTTTGTCAAGCATGTCGTCCGTCGCGCCACTTTGGTCGCCAGAGCCACCGCCAGCGCAACACATTCGGCTGCACACTCAACAAAGTCTGGCAAACAAATCGCCAGGGAACAGACCTCGAGTCTCGAAGCTCCCGTTGTCGCCATCATCCTCGGCGGCTTCATTGGCGTATTCCTTCTGTTTGTGCTCGTCGGCATCACGTGCAAATATGCAAATCGACCGCGCACCGATAATCGTCCATACAACCACGTCAAGACAATGTATCAGCCCTCGGCAGCAGGCTACGGATCAGCAGCGGCGCACAACGGTGGCGGCGGCGGCAGCGCATTCCGAGGTAACGAGTCGATGCACGACGTCTCGAGTCCCAATGCAGGTCTGCTCGACTCAGCGCAGCCCATGGGTCGCGGTGGTCGCTACGAAGAGGCCGACGACTCGCTCGGCAGCTCGAATGGCAACGACAATGCATTTGGCCCACGTGGTCCCAATGGCGGATTCGGCATGATCCCCAGCCACAGCGCCAGCAGTTTCAGCGGCGACGAGTCGAATCGCTTTGGTGGTCCCGCTCGTCGCGGCCACGCACGAGGCGCAAGCACGGGAATCGACCTTCCAGGGCCACCAGCATCCGCCGCCTTCCGACGCAACGTCAGCGGCTCGCATCCGCCCATCCACTCGAATCCGGACGACTCGTACGATGCGCCTCACACGGGCAACGCGCTGCTCTCGTCCTCGTTCATGCCCGACGGCTCGGGCTTCACACCAGGCCAGATCTTTGACCACAACGCCATCAATGGCGGCGCACCCAAAGCGTCGGCCGAGATGCGCGAGCATCGCAGCAGCTATCTCGGCGGTCCGCCCGTCGGCGTGCTGCCTCGTCGAACCAGTCTGGTGCAGCAAAATCCACAGCAGCGTCCCTATGCGCGCGGGCCACCTCCGTCGAGCTCCAAGAACCGTCGATCACGATACGCGCAAGGCGGCCAGTCGTCGACGGACACGGCCAACATGCGACGCAGCCGCATCGACAGTGTGGGGCCTGGAACGTACCGCAAGTCGATGTTCTTGCCCGAGGATGGTTCCACGACCGACCTTGCTGGTGGCTCGCAGATGCGTCGCATGCCGTCCAACAACAATAACAACGGTGACGCTCCCAAGCCTCTGCGTCGTGTGGAGAGCATCGGCAAGGGCGATCCTAGGAGAACGAGTCGGTATGCGCCCAACAATGCAGGCAGCAGCAGGGTGCTTCCCATGAGGGCGCCAGAGTCACACGATGGGCCTCAAGCCAATATGGCGGGTGGTGGGTACCGCGATGGATTGCCAGCGTCGAACGGAGACGCGTTCCTGTCGACGGCAGGTGGACCAGGCGGGCGCGGCGACGGGAGGTACTCGCCGTACGGAGGCAGCTCGAACGGGTCGTCGAGTCCGCTTGGGCCGCTTGGACCTAATGATCCGATGTTGACCATGCAGCAGCAGCAGCAGCACCACTTTGTGCCAGGAGGAGGCGTGAGGATGATGCCTTATGGTGCCGGTTTCGGCGCGCCAATGCCACGGCCTGGTATGGCTGCAACCCAGATCTCTTCACCCAGCTCGTTTGCTCCAGCCGCGCCACTGGGACGAGGAATGGAGGCGTCTTCGCATGCCGCGTCCAGGCAGATTCTCTAGCAAACAGTCAGTCACTCCTTTTCTTAACCATATACACTCTGCTTCTTGGGACACTTGATATCCTTGCAATCCTTTTCATTCGCTTTGGAGTGTGCTGAGAGTGTGATGGTGAATGCCCTCAAGGGGAAAACGAGGTTACGCTGCTTAGGAATAGCGGTTTGCTGGCGAGTGTGTTTGCGTTGCGCGGGAAAAAATTGACCGACCGAAAATAAAAACAAAATAAAATAAAAATATATAAATCCATGCACATGTCTGGTGGCGCTGACCAAACACACTTTGACTCTCAACACCATCATCTCTTCCAAACACGACCACATTGCCATCAAACCCACCGCTACTTTGCAGCCACAGTATCTGACGAGTCGTACGATGGCAAATTGCCAGTAAAACAGAAGGCACTCGCTAGTCCAGCCTGCGTTCGATTCAGCAGCATGGCATCTCCACCTTCAGCACCGCCGGTCTCAAGCGGAGCAGAAGAGCAAGAGATCCTTAGCTCGCCTGCTCCTGCATCCACACCCTTCATCGCAGATCAAGACGTCGCTTCCGGCTCATACAGGAGACCATCGCTGCCGAGTCCCATGCAGTCATTTCGAAGTGTAACGGCCTGTTCACCGCTCAGCTCGCCCGAGGAGGAGGAGAAGCAGGCGGAGAAAGAGAGAGGCGGGAGGAGGCAGATGCTTCGGTCAGGGACGAGTGGATCCATCACACCGCTGTCGGCGCCTAGTCCAGAGGTCTCGGCAACTTCGAGTAGGAAGAACAGCGACGGCGGCTCGACGAGTGCCACCAGCATGCAGACCACCTCTGCTCCTGACACTAACGACAAGAGGCGTGGCAGCGACAACAAAGCAGACGAGGCTGGTCCCAGCACTAGCTCTACTGCAGGTGATACACGACCGACTCAGTATAGCCAAAGAACAGGAAGCGCTCGCTTCCGACCCGCCGACTTGGTCACCACCACAACACGCTCCGACGGTCTGCCCTCGGTATCCTCCACCCCAGCTGCCGACGACCACTTTCGCTCGCCATCGCAGATGAGCGTCGCTTCCGATGCCGACGGCTACTTCACCGCACGACCAGACTCGCCCGTCGAGTCGAACGACTTGCTCTCACTATCGATGCTTCCATCGCACTCCGCAAAATCACGCAGCGCTCTGCGACGAGAACGCGTCTCGTGGAGTGGACGCTCATACGTCACCGCCGCATCGGACAACGTCGAAACCGATCTTGCTACCGCCACAGCCGCATCGCTCTCCATCGACGACGAGGCCTGCTACGTGGATGGCGAACACAACATCTCGGCCCTCGATCGCTTCAAGCGCAAGGGCATCGTCAGCCAAGACGGCGCCAGACGCCTCGATTTCCTCTCGCTTCTGCCGCCGGAGCTGTCGCTGTGCATCGTGTTTCTGCTGCAGGAGCACACTGACCTGCTATCCGTGTCGCTGGTGTGCAAGCGGTGGAGGGCCCTGGCGCTGGATCAGTCCGTGTGGCGCCACCTGTTCTTCTCTAAACCGGGCTGGGCAATCCGAGAAGACGCGCCGCTTGTCGTCCAGCACCAAGCGGAGCTGCAGCGCATCGAGGCCAAAGCAAGGCGCACCGCAGCCAAGGAAGAAGCGGAACGCCTGCGTAGGCTGCAGGAACAGCGCAAAGCTGCATCTACGTCAAGTCCCTACCTCGACCGTCTGGCCGCGCTCAAAAGCTGGCGGGAGACGCTGTACATCCCCTCCTTCCCGCATCTGGCCGGTTTGAGTCTTTCGACGACTTCGACGACGCACAGCGAGGTCGATGTGGACAGCGGCCGACCCGTCGGACCGCCCATGAGCCCGCTGCGCTCGCCCACGGCGGCTACGGGCCGGTTCGGGCTCTTTCTCAGCCCGGCGCGCGCCGCACCGTCGACGCCGGCGGGGGCGAGACGCGCGCAGGAGGCGGCTGCGTCCACTTCGTATTTTGGCCCGTACGATGTTGGCGGTAGCAGCACGCCGCTGTCGAGGCAGGGCAGTGTGGGGTCGGTGAGCAGGTCGAGACGCGCGTCTGTCGAGTCGATGCACTTTGCAGAGGTGGCCGAGGCGGAAGAGTTTTTCGCGGCTTCGCTAAACTGGAGGCGGTTGTATCGAGATCGGTATATTCTCGAGCAGCGGTGGATGCGCGGGCACTTGCCGAGGAAGGCTGAGGGTGCCGAGGCGATGGCGCGTACAGCCTCTGCTTCGTCGACCAACAGCGAGGTCAACGCGCCCGCTGCTGTTTCAGCTGCGAGCAGTGCATCACGCCCGTCTCGAGACAGGCGACTGTTCGAACCGACCAAACGCTTCCTGCGCGGCCACCAGGACTCGGTGTACTGCATCCGGCAGGACGACGGCATCGGCACGGGCACGGCGGGCAAGCTCGTCTCTGGCTCGCGCGACCGCACCATCCGCGTGTGGGACGTCGAGACAGGCGCGTGCAAGCACATTCTCAAGGGGCATACGGCGTCGGTGCTGTCGCTGCAGTACGACGAGCGCATTCTCGTCTCTGTCTCGTCGGACGGGCAGGTGTTTGTGTGGGATTTCGCGGGGATCCTTGCGACGCCCAAACCGGCCACGGCTGTGGCGGAGGGCGACGCGGCGTCGATTGGGGCGCACGCTGCGGTCGATGCGGAGTGCGGGGCGCTGGTGCACGAAAAGGCGGATCGAGTGCGGTGCGTGCTGCGCGACCACGCGTCGGCGGTGCTCGACGTGGTGTTTGACGAAAATTGGATTGTGACGGGGTCCAAGGACGCTACGGTTCGCGTGTGGCGCCGGAGCGATATCGCTGCTTCGTCAGTCGGTGGATCATCGCCCGTGGCATGGCGCAAGTTCGCCCACACTGGCCCTGTGAATGCGGTGGACCTGCAGCGCAACCAGGTCGTCTCTGCGTCCGGAGAAGGGTCGATGTACCTGTGGAACCTCGAGACGGGCGACAAGGTGCACACGTTCACAGGTCACACCAAGGGCCTAGCGTGCATCGTGTTCAAAGGCACGACGCTGGTGAGCGGCTCGAACGACCAGACCATCCGCGTGTGGGATACCGTGACCGGGCGCTGCACGCATGTCTTGGGGGAGCACCACATGCTGGTCAGGACCGTGGCGTACTGTGCGGTGAGAAGGCTGGTGGTCTCGGGCGGGTACGATAAGATGATCAAACTGTGGCGCGTGGGCGAGCGGCAGGGCGAGGAACAAAGGGAAGTGTCTGCGCCGGATGCTGGCCAGCAGCAGCAGCTAGGGGAGACAGTGGAGGATGGTCCGGCAGTAGGCAAGTGTCTTAGAGACATCAGATGTCACAAAGCTAGGATCTTTGACGTTGATCTCAACACCACGCGCATCGTGTCTGCGAGCGAGGACAAATCTATCTGCATCACCAGCTTTGGTGGGCAGGGTATTGATGCGTCGTTGTTTGCTTAGCTGCTTATGGAGATGCTATAGTGTTGGCTTTTGTTCGTTGAATCTCATGATACCATTGCGTTTGTTGCAGATGTGGTTGAGAGGTTGATGGTTGGGGATGGTGAGCTGTGAGTTGGAGTGGAAATTTAAGGTTTGAAATTTCTTGTCCACGCACGGACTGAAATCTTCCTGGCGTGCGTGTGTATCTTCCTTCCTTCCTTCCTTCCTTGCCTCCATGCTGATCGCTTCTCCAGACTTCACCATGGACGACCTCACCACTACACTCGCCGGCTCTACCCTCACCCCAACCCCACCCCCTCCGCGGCTCACTCCCACCCAACGGTCCTCGATCATCTCCACCGCCGAGACATTCGTCAAGCGCGCCTTCGCCGCGCACGATCCGTCGCACGACTGGCACCACGTGCACCGCGTGCGACTGCTCGCGCTCACCCTCACACGTTCACCCGAACTCGCCTCCCATTCCATCGACTTGCTCGTCGTCGAGCTATCCGCGCTATTCCACGACCTCGTCGACTCCAAGTACGTCTCTACCTCCACCCTGCCCTCCCATGCGCTCTCGCCGTTCTGGTCCGCCCTGTCCCCCGCGCACCTCGTAACCCCGCATCAACGCGCGCTGATCGAAAAAATCGTAGCCAACGTCAGCTGGTCCCGCGACGAGCGTCGCCGTCTCCTTCCTCCCCAACACCGCTCCTCTGCAGACATCGCCCTCTCTGAATGGTTGCAGAGCTGTGCGGAGTTCTGGTGCGTATCCGACGCAGACAGACTCGACGCCATCGGCTCCATCGGCATCATGCGCTGCGCAGCGTACAGCGTGAAGGTCAATAGACCACTGTACATCCCCCCGAATAACAAGCAGGATGACCCAAGGCCGCCGGCTGAGCAGGCGGAGGGGTACAACGGCTCCGCGGTGGGCCACTTTTATGAGAAGCTGCTGAAGGTGAAGGGTGAGAGGCTGTATACGGCGATGGGGAGGGAGGAGGCCGAGAGGAGGCAGGGGGCGATGCGCGGGTTTCTGGAGGAACTGGATCTGGAGTGGTTGGTGGCGAGGCAGGGGGCGGAGTTGGCGTTGTTGGGGGTTGAGGAGGGGAGCGAGGAGGAGGAGGAGGAGGGGGACGAGGATGGAGAGGCAGAAGATGGGCAAGAGTCATAATCCTGGCGCAACCGTTAGAAGAGGAGCTCAACCAAGCATGTCATGCTCGGTGTTCAGACGCAATCACAATGTCACACAACATGGGGCAAGATCACAAGACCGTCTATCGCTGCATTGCTGCTACGTATGTGCTGAGCAGCACTCTTTTTTGCTTTGAAGCAACATATGCGTCTCGTGGGCTGGGCTTCTAGACGACGCCATTCCAGCCCAGCTCGGTACGCACCCCCAAATGCGTCACGTCGGCAGCAGGCGTATCGCTCACACGCACAACCAGCTTGCGTGCTCGCGGCGCCTTGCCCTCCCTGAGCAGTTCCAGTCCGGATCTGCAGCATCCGAACGCAAAGATGTCGACACCGTCAGCGAGCTGCTTCTATCAATCCTTAGTATACTGCGGCTGTACCACTTACCGAATACCCGCCAGCCCATCGGGCAGCACCTCTGGCCTGCAGGGCTTCAACTGCCCCTCCTCCAACAGCCGCGTGACATACCCCAGCACCTCGTTCGCAAACTTGCCGTCCTCCCTATAAAACGTCGTGGAGAACGAGATCTTGTGCACTGTCACTTTCCCCGCCTCCTCCGGCGCGCGCTTCGGGTTGCCCGCCAGACAAATCAACTCCCTTCCCCCCTCCCCACCGGCACTTAGCGCATCCAGACACAAATCCGCAGTGCTGGACGACACGCAGTCCATGGCGTACCTCAGCCTCCCACCGCGCTCAGCGACGATGCTGGCCATGTCGTCGAGGATGGCAGTGGGGTGTTGGTGGCGGTCGACGAGGGCGGAGACGCCGATGGTGCGCAGGTAGTCAAAGTTGCTGGGGGATGCGACGGTGACGACGCGCAGGTTGGAGAGCGAGGCGAGCTGGGCGGCGTAGATGCCGGTCACTGCGCCGCCGCCGTAGATCCTATCCCGGGGCGAAGACATGGTTAGCAATGCAACGCCACAGCTATACCGGGCTGATAAGGGGAGGGGGGTAAACTTACAGGATCCAGTCCCTCTCGTCGTCGACGATGCTCACCTGGCCCAGCTTTATCGTCAGCGCATCGACGTCGGCGAAAGGCAGTTTGAAAAACGCAAACAGCGCCACGGCTGCAGTAACCAGCCCTGTGCCCAGCGTCGCCGCCTCTTCATCCCTGAGCGTGTCGGGCACGCGCGCCACGGTGCCCGCCCGATGCACGCTGAACCGCTGATATCCACCAGCCCGCACCACACGCGAGTCCGCACACGTCCACACTCTGTCCCCCGCCTTCCAACCCCGCTTGTTGTCGGCAGGAGGCTGCACGACAGTGCCCGCAATGTCGCGCCCAAGGATCCAGGGAAACGCAGGGATGCCAAAGTTGTACGAGACACTCTTCCAGTCCACAGGGTTGAGGCCGACCGCGTCGTTGCGGATCAGCAGCTCGCCCCTCTCGAGCGGCGCAGGGGTGGGTTGGTGCGGTGTGAGCTCGAACGAGAGCGACCAGCCTTGCGAGCACGAGCGCACGAGCAGCGCGTCCGACAGCCCCGACGAGGCGTGCGCAGAGGTCGAGAGCGGTGAGAGCGAAGGAGGAGTCGACGGACTCGAGAATGAAGAGGACGAGGACGAGGAGGATGCGCGGCGCGCAGGATCGTCGTCGGTCCACCCCGCACCGAGGACGACGTCGTGTGTGGACGGCGCGAGTAGACGCAGCGCTGCTTCGCGCTCGGCTTGGGTGTACACTGGGTAGAGCGAGCTGAAGTCTGAGGGGAGGTTGGTCTTGGTTGCTACTGCTGCTGGGTGGTCGCGAGATGCTTGCGGGGCGATCTCGGCGTCGATGATCTCGAGTTCGGCCATGTTGGAGATAGACCGCCTTGCTTGGCAGTGGAGGATGAAAAGATAGATGGGACGGTGGAACGAGATGGAGGCTAGGCTATGTAGAAGATGGAGCGAGGCTGTGAGATTGGAGAAGAAGCTTTGATGGGAGTGCAAACACAACAAGCTTCACTTCTTGCTGCGGGTCACAGGAGGCGCGGTGAGCGAAGAGACAAGCTTCGGAGGAACAACAGAAGCTCACAGCGATTGCGGAAGTGTCGGAATGACGTTGTTACAGCCGCTAGTGTCGTTTGTACGAGGCACTCGTGTGCTTGTGTCCACTCGAGCGTTGAAGGAAAACCTTCGCTCCCCACAGGACCCAGCGACAACGCGAGCATCGACAAGTCATCTCTCGACTCGCCTTTCAGGGCCGAAATCTTTTTATCGCACACAGTGGCGACCATGTTGCTGCCACAGATATCCGCCTCAGCCTCTGGCACCGCGAGCATGAAAGGGCGTGCCAAGCGGGGACATCCATCCTGATGGCCGATCTCACAGGCGTCCAAGATTGCGACTTTGGATGGTGTGGATGGCGAGCGAGCACGTCACGGCGGGAACAAGCACGTTCGGCTGTCACAAAGCGCCAAATCCTCAAATCCGCACTAGCGTCTCGAATACGACGTTTGAATTCGCAATACAAACTCGCATGAATACAACCCACGACAGCTACAGCAAGACCCTGCGTTGTGTGAGCGCTCTCTGACTTACCGTGGTACTGTAACGGCTGCCCGGAGGAGTCGCACGCGGATCCACCCATCGTGATAACGGATGGTGCCAGGGTGGGGGCTTCGAGAGGTGACTGGATTGCGGGCAGTGTTGACGATGGCGGTAGAGGGCGTCCGTCGAGAAAGGCGTGATCTTGAGGCAAGTTAGCATCACCAGTCTCTTGCTCATGTCTATCCCACAGCCGAGTGCCTCTCGAAGCTGTGTTGCGCCATCGGCAGTCGTGACGAGTGCTTGCTTTTCAACAAGCCTTCGACTCTGACCTTGCTGCCCACGAGATACTGCTGGTGTGCCAAGCTCTCTTCCGTCGAGGACCGCGTTGCGTCTTTGCTTGCTCCTGTGTCTGAAGCCATTCTTGGCCCATGTTGGGCAAGAAGAACAATGGCTTGCGAAGATTCTGCGCGCTGCGTGAGCGTGACCGCCAGCCTGAATCGACATCTCGAGCTGATAGGTCAACCAACTTCGTGTTGCTGGTGTTGCCCCGTCCGCGCCTCTCTACCGCTGCTGAAAGGGTCCAAAGGAAGGCCGATTCGGAAGCCCTAGTCGAGAGACGACAGAGTGTGGCTCTGCTGCTGCAAACATATATACACAACCTTCCGTCGATCAGCCTTCCTTCGTTTACACCTTCACATCTAGCTCGTGAGCTTCACAACCACTTCCGCCTGTCTCACCTAACAAAAACAATGGCACCCACCGCCACAACTGCAGCCGCCGCCGCTCCCGGCAAGGGCTCGTCCCGCATCCAGCCGGACCCGGAGGTGGTCCAGTACCCCAAGTTCGACAAGGACCCCGTTACGCCCGAGGAGGTCTTTGCGCGTGCCGAGCAGGTCTCTGAGCTGTTGCACGAGGACGAAGCCATCCGCGACCGCGGCAATGTCGTCCCCTACCGCCAGGTGCAGCTGCTGAAAGACGCGGGTCTGGTGACCATCTTGGGTCCCAAGTCGGCCGGTGGAGCCGGCTTGAGCTGGAAGGAGGCGTACCAGGTGATCCGCATCATTGCCCGTGGCGACGGCTCGCTCGGCCAGCTGATCGGGTACCACTACCTGTGGTCGTGGGCCGGCGCTCTGGTGGGTACGGACGAGCAGCGCGTCAAGTTCGAAGAGTGGATCACCAAGAACACGTACTTTCTCGGTGGTGCTGTCAACCCTCGCGATGCTGACTTGAAGGTGAGCGAGGACGAGAGCAACCCGGAGCAGCTCATCTACAACGGCAAGAAGACGTTCTCGACGGGGAGCAAGATCAGCGACGTGACGATCCTCGAAGGTTCGCTGCCGGACGGATCGCATGTGTTTGCGGCCGTGCTGAGTCGCCAGCCAGGCATCGTGTACGGCGACGAGTGGGTGGACACGCTCGGCATGCGCGGTACGCAATCGGGCGGAATCACGATCTCGAACGTCATCGTTCCCTGGTCCGACGCCCTCGGCTTCGTCAACAAAAAATTCCAGCCTCTGGGTGCGTACAACACGCTCAACCTGCCGCAGATCCAGCTCGTCTTCACCGCGTTCTACCTGGGCATCGCCGAAGGCGCCCTCGCCCGCGCCGCAGCCTACACGAAAGCCAACACGCGCGGCTGGCCATACCAACCCCACCCCGTCGCCCGCGGCACCGACGAAGCCTACATCCAGATCGGCTACGGCGACCTCCAAGCCAAACTCTGGGCCACCGCCGCCTTCATCGAAAACGTCATCGACGAAGCCGCTGCCATCCTGCACACCAACCCGCGCGAGAAGATTACGGAGGAGCAGCGCGCAACGTTCGCAGTGCGTGTCGCCGCGGCCAAGGTGAATGCCGTCGATGTCGGCCTGGCCGTGACGAGTCAGATCTACGAGCTGACTGGTGCGCGGGCTGTGGCGGGCAAGTACGGGTTCGACGTGGCGTTCCGCGATTTGAGGACGCACTCGCTGCACGACCCGATCGCGCACAAGCGCGCAGAGGTCGGCAGGTTCGCTCTTCACGGCCCTGGTAAGGACGGCTGGCCTACTCCCACTTGGTACACTTAGGACGCTCGTAGAAGATTCGCGGGTGTGCTCGATCTCTGTTTCGTTGCCAAAAATCAAGTGTTTCTGTGATCCAGTTTTGACGTTGTGGCATTCCGTGATTGTGTTGGAGAAGACGTGTGCACTGTCTTGAAGAAGTTGAGCGAGACGAATGATAGAAGTACAAGTATGCTGTTGTGGTGCATGTCGTGGCGAACAGGGTGAATGGGTATACGGTTGCCGCCGACAGAGGGACGAGAAGCCTTAGGCATCTTTCTTGGCTTTCCTGTCCGCTTTGACCTTCTTCGCCGTCTGCTGTTCTGCGTCCGCCTTGGCCTTCTTCACCTTGGGCTTGTCTGCATCTGCCTCTTTCGCAGACCCCTTGCCTCCTTCTGCCTCTTTTTGAGCCTTGCGCTTCAAGTACTGCTCCTTCTTCTTCTGGCGGAACTCGGCTGCCTTCTGCTTCTTTGCCAGCGCTCTCTTGCTTGGTGGAGCTTCAGCAAGCTTTTTCTTCTGCAGCTCGTCCTGTTCGGCCTTCCAAGCGTCCATCTGGTCGACGGCGTCTCTCGCATCCAATGCCTTGCGCTGCGTTTCCGAGAGCTGATCTTGGACGAACTGCTGGAAGCGCTCCAGACGGCGCTTGTGTGCCTTGCCTTCGAGATGCGCACTGACCAGATGGGCGGTCTTGAGCACGGCAAATTCGCAGACAATGCAGCGTGAAGCAAAGGTTCCGTGCTTCTTCTCGCCTTCGGTAGGAACGTAGATGGGGTCTTGGAGGGCGTCTTCTATTGACACTTGGGCGGCCACCTCTTCTGCTTGCTCTTCTTGGTCTTCGTTTTGGTCCTTGGATCGCTTTCGTTTCGAGCCTGCTTTGGAAGCGTCGTCGCCGTCAGCTTCAGCATCGCTGGCAGTGTCCCCCTCGTCCTCGCTGTCATCGTCGTCGTCGTCACCATCCGAGTCTTCGCCTTCAGAGCTGGAGGATTCGTCGACTAGCTTGTCGATGCCGATAGCGGTGTCGTCGCCGGTGGCATTCTTGAGATCGTCTGCAACGACCTTTTTGGTGGTTGCTTTCGCGACTCGTTTGAACATCTTGAAGAAGGGGATGGATGATGGAAAGCCGGTGGGTGTCGTGTGTAGAAAGAGGGTCGAGGAGGAAGGACCCTTGAGAAGAAATCAAAAAAAAAATAAAAATAAAAATAAAAAAAAAATAAAATTGGGAAGAGCTGCAGAACAAAAATTCTGGCGAGGCAGCGAAACAGGACTGGATCGGGACGTGGAAAATCACTCGCATCGGGAAGCAGATAAGGTTGCAATTGCGGTGTTCAAGGGCCTCTCTCTCCGCACAGAAATTTGGCTTTTTTGGCTGCATTTCCACAATTTTGAACGCAGCTGAGCACGGACACTCTCCGCATCAACCATTCTTGTCTAAACACCATCACCATCTCGATCGGTCCCTTCCTCTTCGTCACAAAGCAGTCGAACGAGATGCAAAGCTTCTCTACAAAGCTCTCCCTTGGACCGAAAAGCGCCGCATAAGTCAGCTCACTCATCTGGAGCTGCTCAGGGAATGCCGTCCTCTTGCATGCTGCTCACTCGCTGCGATAAGCATGACAACCGTCATCCGCAACCATGTCGACCCACGACCAGCATACAGCTGTAGATAGAACAGCAAACAACACCGTACGAACTTGGCTCCGTTCGCTGCTGCGCAAGCCTTCGGACCACAATGTGGACTCGGGAGAAGCTGGAACCTCGCACAGCTCGGCTGTTGCATCCCCAGCTGGAACCGACATGATCTCGTTCCATCACACCATGCAGGACATAGAGCGCCCTCGCTTTGCTCCTCCCCCGAGATCCTTCAGTGGAGGCTCCAGCAATGGACCACTCTCCTACGAGGCTGCTGTGCGGAGAACGCTGGCCCAGCCCATCGCGACGCCTTTCGCCAGTACATCGCATGCCCCACACACGATATCGCCGCACGCCAGTCTCGCAACACCACCTAGTCCTAGCGCATCACCGCCCAAGAGCCCTGGCTTTGGCCGCACTCTATCAAGCAGTGTCGCCTCGTTCACCGATCGCTTGCATCATCAGAGACGCGCGAGCGAGACCTATCGTAGAATGCGATCCGGCAGCACCTCGACAGGCGCAGATCCACAACAGGACGGCCTTTCTCGCAGCTTATCCAAGACCTTGGACGCCAATGCGCCTTTGGTGGCATCGCCCCCCGCTCTCGCAGAAAGTGAGGCAGCGCCGACACTCTCGTCGGCCCCTCTCTCCAATGAGAGTCATCCATCTTCATTCACCAGCGAGAATCGCAAGCTGTCAGGATCGCTGGATAGCAAACATTCTCCCTCTGCCATCTCGGATGCGCAACGAGCTGATTCCAATAACGCGTCAAGCTCGGGCAGCACAAGCCTTCCTTCAGCGACTAGTCAAAACGGTACAGCTGCTTCGGCAAGCGAAGCTGCAAACGAGCTCCTCCTCCCCGAAGGCGAGCAAATGCTCAAGGTCACTCACAAAAAGGTCAAACCACGCACTTTCAAGCTCGATGCCGACCGCGGCCAGATCCTGTGGGAGTCAAAGAAGAACAACCGCGTCAACCTCGAGTCCATTCGCGAGGTGCGCTTCGGTCCCTCTGCTGCGTCCTATCGCACCTCGCTCAACATCTCGTCCGCACACGAACCGCGCTGGCTCACCATCATCTATCAGAACGGCGGCATCTACAAGGCACTTCACCTGATCGCACTCTCCGATCCCTCTCTCTCAAGATGGCGAGCCAGTCTGCTGCACCTCCAGTCTCTACGCAGGGAGCTCACCGGCGCTGTCGGCGGATCCTCGAGCATCGAGCATCGTCGTCACCTCTGGATGCGTCATCACTGGAAAGATGCGGACCAGTCTAACGACGAGAAGCTCTCCATCGAAGAGGTCATGCTGCTCTGTCGACGGCTCGGAATCGAGTCCAACAAGGCTCATCTTCGGCGATGCTTCAATCTGGCCGACTGGCGCAACCGCGGCTACCTTGACTTTCAAGACTTTCAGCATTTCGTCTCGCTGCTCAAGCAAAGAGCAGACGTCCAAGCCATCTTTGCCGCCTGGGCTGATCAGCCATTCGATCAGCATCAGCCAGACAAGTCTCATTACATCGACGAGCAAGAAGCAGCACCGAAATCAAAGGTCGACGCCTCTTCCACCATCTCTGCAACATCTGGCCCGGGAACAGCCTCTCCACCCGCACCTTCTCTCCAACAGACCACCGCGACAACAGGGCCTGAGCCATGCAGGACACGAGCCATCTCGATCGAAAACTTTCGGCGCTTCATCCGTGAAGAGCAGGGCAATCGCACTTTCACTGACGGCCAGATCGACGACTTGTTCCGCCGCCATTGCAACAGCCGCCTCTCGACCTCGCATCTGGCTGACGCCGCACCCATCGAAAAGGCGCGGATGGACTACGACGGTTTTCTCGACTTTCTCTCGTCGTCCGACAATCCTCCCTTGCTGGACCAGCTTCCGCTCTTCTCCACCATGGTTTCAGATCCTGTCGACATGCCTGTGCTGGGCAAGCCTGCAACATTGACTCCGCCAGATTCTGCTCAACTCGGCGATTCACAACCGCGTCCGCAGCAGCGCGAGACAGACACAAATCAGAATCGGCAACAGCGCACGCCTTCACGCGCCTTTGCTGATACTACCGAGGAGCTCATCGCTGCCGGTGCCAGTGACTCGATGGCCAACACGAGAAAGATTGCTGCTCACCTGCGCAAGTCGACCGTTCAACACGACATGACGCGACCTTTGAGCGAGTATTATATTAGCTCGAGCCACAATACCTACCTCGTCGGTGGCCAGTGGAAGGGCGACAGCACCGTCGAGGGATACATCCGTGCTCTTTTGCAAGGCGCGCGCAGCGTCGAGCTCGACTGCTGGGATGGGCCCAACAATGTGCCCCAGATCACGCACGGTCGCACCCTCACCAGCCGCGTGCCCTTCCAAGAAGTCATCAGCGCTATTGCCCGCTACGCCTTTGTCACGTCGCCGTACCCGCTCATTCTCAGTCTCGAGGTGCATGCTGACCCACCACAGCAGGACGTCATGGCGCGCATTCTCAACGACACACTGGGTGAAATGCTCCTGAGTCAGCCGCTCGAGTCTGGGCACGTGCCCGGCGCCTACGACGAGCTTCCCTCGCCCGAGAAGCTCAAGTTCAAAGTGCTCGTCAAGGCTAAAAATGTCGCGGCTGCCGACAGTCAGCGCGTCCTTCACAGCAAGAAGTCAGCCGACGGCTTGGGCTTAGCTTCGCAGCAGAGAGACGGCAGCGATGTGGTGCCTTCGATGGTGCTCGAGCCGCCGACATCAGCGACGGACACGACGACCACGACCGACTCGGAGATCGAATCGCGTCTTGCCGGAGCCAAGCAGCTCGTGCGTCGTGTCACTAGGCGTGGTCATCGTGGGGACGCTGCTGCGAATGGTCCATCCGGATATCGATCTGGCGATGCTTCCGAAGGCCTCGATGCCACGCCGCGTGGTGTGAATCGCAGCAGTAGCAGTAAGCAACCAAAGAAGACCATGTCGACAGCGTTGGCATCGCTGCTCATCTACACGATCGGCGTCAAGTGTCGCGGCTTCAACAAGAAGGAGACGTATGCGATCCAGCACATGGTCTCGCTATCGGAAAGGACTGCACTCAAGATGATCCGTGATCCCATCTCGAACGAGGCGCTCATCAAGCACAACCGCTCGCATCTCACGCGCATCTATCCTTCGATGATGAGCTTTGCCAGACTGCACGCTAGCCGCAATTTCGTGCCGCTCGACATGTGGGCCACGGGTTGTCAGCTCGTCGCACTCAATTGGCAGACGACTGATTTGGGCTTCGAGCTGAACCAAGCCATGTTCAGCCGCAACGGACGATGCGGATACGTGCTCAAGCCAGCGGCGCTGCGCACCAAGGAGCATGGCAAAACGCTTGCGGGCAAGGCGGTGCGCTTTCGACTCGATCTCAACATTGTCTCGGCGCAGCAGCTGCCGAAGAAGAGCAGGGCTGGCGCGGGTAAGGACAAGGACAAGAATGGCAGTAACGACACGCGGGAGCCGATCGATCCGTTCGTTGTCGTTTCGCTGTTGGCGCCCGCGTGCTGGGGCAAGCAGCCTCGGGGTCTTTTGCAGAAAGCGTCGGCAAAGGAAGCGGTGGCATCAGCGCAGCCGGTCGAGCAGAGCGATGCTGCAGCGGCTTCTACGGGTCGAGTCGAGCCTGTCAGTATTGCGGATAGGAAGGAGCTTGACCGATCAGACGCTACGACTTTGTCCGAGCGAGCTGGACAAGATGTCGTCTCGGCAGTTCAAGCAGAACCGTCATCGGCAGTCGAGCAGAGGATCGAAACCTCGGCACCCAAAGCTACCATCGCGACGAAGGAGACGAAGGAGACGACTCTAGCACCAAGCCATTTGCTCAGAACACCGACCGTCAAAGGCAACGGGTTCAGTCCAGAATGGCACACGGACATGAGCGTTCTCATCGACGTTCCTGCCGGTGCGAGCAACGAGCTTCTCGCGCTGATCGAAGCCAGCAAGGCATCATCTCGATCTGGCGATGCACTGGCACATCCGGAGCTGGAGCGCCTGAGCCGCGGACTGCTCGACCTGTGCTTCGTTCGATTCGAGATCTTTGACGACGATTTGGACGATAACGGCCTTGATAGCGTTGCGACAACGAAGAATGGGGCTGGGGATGTCAAAGCGATGCAAGGCTGGACGAGCTCGACGTCCATCGCCGAGTCCTCCTCACGTCTCTCAACCGACCCGACTTTGGTTGGCAGCAAATCAGGCCACACGGAAAGCGAGGTCGCTGGCAGCACTCGAAACAGAGCCGGCAGCGAAGCCTCGTCCGTCGCCTCGTCCACCTCGTCGATCGACGCCGAAAGCGTGGCAGCGTACTCAGTCTCGGTGGGCGCGCTGCAGCAGGGCTACCGCCATCTGCCGCTGTACGACCACCAGCTGTCGCAGTTTCTGTTTTCGACACTGTTTGTGCATTCGAGGTTGAGGCTCGTTGGGCTGGTGGATGCCGTCGGGCGTGGCGGCAAGCATGCGTGAGCGCCCCGCAAGACGGAGGAAGGTGGGGATTTTGGTGTTCCTTTTTTTGGTGCTGCTTTTTTTGGTTGACTTTCCTTTTTTGTTGTCGTGCTGCTCTGGTGTACTCGTCTCGTCGTTCTTCGCAAAGCATCTCTGTCTTCTTTTTTGGTCTGGATGGTGTGGTGCTGTGATACGACGGAGTGCCTGGCTGCTGTCCTTCGGTCGTCTTGACATCGTGTGGATGGAAGGAGCGAGTTGAGTGAAACTGCGAGACGACCAACATCTCCTAATCAGGACGTGTGTGCTAAATGAATGCTTCTAATTACGCACCGAGCACGAATCAGCATTGATAGTGTAGGGGTATCATGAGTCGTTGCCACTCATCGCTCGTCTAGAGCGTGACTACCGATTCGACTCGACCGGGGTTCGAGTCCCCGTCAATGCATTTCTTTTTTTTGCATTCTTTTTGCATTCTCTAGCAATCAGAAAGCGATTTTGTTGACCGCCGTTTCGGTCGTCGGAAAGCCACACACTTGGCACTCGTGACTGCACGAGAGCGAGGGCTTGCACAAAGACTGCAGACTGCAGGCTCGGCGTCGGAGTGTGAAATGTTTGATGTTTTCATTGTTCAGACGCAGCAGAGACGACGAAGAACGCGCGTTTGTTTGGCCTTCTGTGCAATTTTGACGCCTTTTGCGAGACCAACACCCCGTTGCTAGAGAGCCAGCGACGTGCCCTTCCGACGTGCATGGCTGTCCGCGGTGTACTGTAGCTCAGCCACGATGCCCTGGTGGTCCAAGGGAGGATCGACGAGAAGCATCAGGCTTCTGTACAGAAAAAGATGATTGCCCCCCCTCAGATGAAGTACACGGCGAATCAGATCCTTTCCCCCCTTTCCCTAGATGAAGACGAGGGATGGGTTTCCGACGGAATCGACCGCTGGAAGGGCGGGCGAGATTGCTCATCTCCATCCTGCCTCCTCTTGTCACCCATCACGAGTGCACGGCGAACGTGGCTGCGGCGGAGACTCTTGAGGGGGAAAAAAAAAAAAAAAAAGAAAAAAAAAAAAAAAAAAGAACAAGGCTCTCGATGCACGACGTCGATCCTTGGATTTTTCGCCGGCGTAGGTGTTGATCCTCTTTCTGTTTTTGCACTGCGACCTTGCCTCTTTTGGGATGGGCCGGGTCTGCCATTGTTGATGTTGATCGATGCACGAACGCGCGAGGGGACGGATACGGTGGGCGGGTTGGCCGCAACGCCTCCCGGATGCAGGCTTTGCGCTCGAGAGTGGGGTTAGACGACTCGTCTACGGTACAGATGTGCACAGCGGTGCAGACGGCAGAGTGGTTTACCTTTTCACCCACTGGTGATGGTGGAGCCTCTGCTCACCCCCTGAAAATCCAAACGTGGGTTTTGAACAAGGCAAGAGCAAGAGGTGTGTTTGTCATCGTCTTTTCGTTGATCTTACACCACCATTCCCTTCCGATCTCCCTTCAACACCTCCCCTCATTCATCCGCTCTATTCTTCTCCCACGTCTTCATCTCAACCAACTCTGTCCGTCGTTACGTGTATCCTCCACGCCAGCCAGCACCATCACACAGCCACCTAGACTCTCGATGCGCACAGCAAGGACACTATAAACGGATCGCATAGACACAACAGCATCGTACACAGCACCACACCATGCGATTTACAACACTGGCGCTCTACTCGTCGCTCATTGTCGTGGCGGCGAGTGCGCACATCTCCACGCTCAATGCTGCATCTTCGTCGTCATCGTCGTCGCTGCTGCTTGCGCGATCCGACGTGGCATTGTCAGGTTCGACTCTCGCCAGCGAGGCGGGGCTGCAGAAGCGCGCCGAGGTGGTTGAGGAGGAAGCTGTCGAGGTGGCCGAAGACGACGGCGATGGCGAAACGGTGGTCGAGGAGCAAGTGGATACGATCGAAGCGCGCGGGAAGAAGCACCATAAGAAGGCGCACCACCGCTCGGGCAAGCACTCTGGAGGACGCCGTACGCACAAGAAGCACCACCAGCACCCGCACGCCTCTCACGCCTCGCAAGTGCACCAGGATTACACCTCCAGCGGCTCGTTCCAAGGGAAAGGCACGTTCTTCTCCCCCGACCAGGGCGCTTGCGGCAAGTGGAACACCGGCGCCGACAAGATCGTCGCCCTCTCTGCAGACATCTACCACGACGGCGCGCACTGTTTCGAAGGCGTGCGCATTTGCCACGGTGGGAAATGTGTGAATGCCAAGGTGGCCGATATGTGCCCCGGGTGCAGACCGACGAGTTTGGACATGAGCCCGTCGCTGTTCAAGGAACTGGCGAGTCCCGAGGTTGGGGTTATTGATATTCAGTGGTCGTTTGTGTAGCCAACAGCTCGCCACTCTTCTTCTCCTCAGCTGTTGTCCGGGATGTTACGGATTTACTTGGCTTGAGCATGTACACTTGCTTCTTTCGCTTTCGACTTGGCTCTCTTTGCGTCGTATAAAAGTTCAATCTCATCTTGGATGATACTTTAGACTCTTTTGATCGTCCAAGTGGCGGCTGTGCTGTGAGAAAATTACCGCTTTCTGCCCACAGTAACCAGACAACCAAAGGCATTTCTATCCCCACCCGGGATCGACCACTGGCATCGTGATACCGCACCGTGACAGTCATCGCCGCTTCATCAGCAGCAGTCTAACCTGTTTGAGCAAGCTAGGCATAAGCGAGCTGTCACACCTTGCCGAGTCAGCCCCACCACCAGTAACGAACACACAGGCCTTCAATTCGGACTCTGATCGCTTGTCATCTCTTCATCATTGCTCTTTCACACTGGTACGAGCCGCATTGATGTCGGTTCGATGCAGCGCGACTGAGTTGGGGCAGAGTAAGACCTCGAGTGCTTGGCTGGGCGTAGAATTTGCTTTCTGGCGTCGACAAGGTTTTGCGTTGGACAGCTTGTTTACTCGCGCCGCCACGCGACCTTGCACGCTCTCCACGGCAAATCAAGAGCTCATCTCCCAACACAACCCGAGAGTGCTCAAGAAGACACGCAGTCCGATCCGAGCTGATTGTCGAATTGTCACAGCAAACGGAAGGAGTCTGTGCGTTGGAAGCGCTGTCATGGGTATGGGTCTGCCGCTGACGAGCAGCACGCCCGCCGTCTACCCGGAAAAGACCCAAGAGTGCCTCCGCGTCGGCGGGTACATCAAGAACTTGCTCGCAAAGGACATCAAGCCGCGCGACATCATGACCAAGCAAGCCTTGGAAAACGCCATCACCATGACGCACGTCATGGGCGGCTCGACGAACGCGGTGCTGCATCTGATCGCCGTCGCGCGTGCCGGCCATGTCGATATTACCATCGACGATTTCCAGCGCATCGGCGACCGCACGCCCATGCTCGCCGACGTCAAGCCTTCGGGGAAGTACTATATGGAGGACATCCACAATATCGGCGGCGTGCCGCGGGTCCTCGAGTACATCCTCGACAACACGGACCTGCTGCACGGCGACGTGATGACGTGCACGGGCAAGACGCTGCGCGAGAATTTGGTGGACGTCGAGCCGCTCGAGTTCGAGACGCAGGACATCATCCGGCCGCTGAGCAACCCGATCAAGGCGACGGGTCATCTGACGATCATGCGCGGCTCGCTCTGTCCCGGAGGAGCGGTGTCGAAACTTACCGGAAAGGAGGGGCTGTACTTTGACGGCACGGCGGTGGTTTTTGATGGCGAGGAAGGGATCACCGAAGCGATCGCAGAGGGGCGTGTCAAGGACGGCAGTGTGGTCATCATCCGCTACGTCGGGCCGAAAGGCGGACCGGGTATGCCTGAGATGCTCGGCCCCACTGGTGCCATCATGGGCGCGGGCTTGGGCAAGACGGTGGCGCTGATCACCGACGGCCGCTTCTCCGGCGCATCGCACGGATTCTGCACGGGTCACGTCGTGCCCGAAGCCGCGGAGGGTGGACCTATCGCGCTCGTCAAAGACGGCGACCGTGTTACCATCGACGCCAACACCCGCGAGATCAACGTCCACATCAGCGCAGACGAGATGGAGACGAGAAAGCAGTGGTGGATCACCGAGAAGAAGCCCAACCTGCCAGTCAAGCACAAGCGTGGCTGGCTGTACAAGTTTGCGAGGGACGTACAGAATGCTTCCGAGGGCTGTATCACTGATCGTGATCTGTTTTGATGGAAGGTGTTGAATGGAAAGTTCTTACTACCAAAAGGGAGTCTTGCGTGCGTTTGTGTGGAAGGTTGTGGTGGTGCGGAAGGAAGTGAGCAAAAATCTTCAAGCTTGGCTACACTCCTGAGCAGCGGTGCGACGAGTGTGGGCTTACAGCGTCGAAAGCAGCTCAGTCATTGGTCAGTCGCAAGGTTACACGTTGCCCTTGGTGGTTCATATCAAGTGACACAAAGCGACACGGGAAGAGGGCGACTTCAAGGGTCCAACTTGGACAC
Organism: Sporisorium sorghi; assembly: GCA_023212695.1. Taxonomy (NCBI): domain Eukaryota; kingdom Fungi; phylum Basidiomycota; class Ustilaginomycetes; order Ustilaginales; family Ustilaginaceae; genus Sporisorium; species Sporisorium sorghi. Next base: position 13,290 of record JALCCG010000228.1, on the reverse strand, counting down.
CGAGTTCCGAAATTCTGAGCCAAATTTTTTGCAAGACGTTTCTTCTCAACAGCTTCCCTTGCCTGTTCTCTGCACAGGCATCATCACGATCTTCTACATCTAGGCTACTCGGGAGCAGCACCCCTGTACGGCCGTCAAAATGTCTTTCGGCTTCCAATTCGACGAATCCGAGATGGACGAGGAGTACCTCTCCTCCGCCTCCTCCAACCCACCCATCCAGCCATCCGCACCCTCTACATCCACCTCGACCCAAGCCTCATCTTCCGCAGCACCGATCCCATTCCAGAGCCATTCACTACAAGATATGCTGCAACACCTTCCCTCACGGATATCCTACTCAGCAATCGACGTCAGCCTGCCGAGCGCAACCGGCGAAGCGAGAACGCGGGTACAGAGGCTGTTGAGGCGGGATCTGTTCGACGCGCGGTTCCAGCTGCTTCTCGACGAGGACGAAGAGGACGATGATGGAGTGGCACGGCCAAATGAGACCCCGCAAAGGCAGCCGGGGAGGGCGAACGTGGACGCAGACTCAGACCTGATACCCGGCGTATACGAGGGCGGGCTCAAGACGTGGGAGTGTGCACTCGACCTCGTCGAGGTGCTCGACGCGATGCACTCCACCGCCCCCTCTTCCTGGTCAACTCGACTCACGGGAAAGCACATCATCGAACTCGGATGCGGCACCGCCCTACCGTCCCTCTTCATCCTCACCCAGCTCCTGCACGAACCCGAAGCAGGCAGCATCGACCTCACACTCCACCTCGCCGACTACAACGCGCAGGTGCTGCAGCTCGTCACGCTCCCCAACCTCATCCTGACCTGGTACGCCTCGCCCGCCTCGACCCACTTCCGCGCCCACACCGAGGCGTCGCACCTCGTGCACGAGCGGCACGAACTCGAACGCCGCGGCCAGGACCATTTCGATACCGAGAACGAGCTGCCCATCACCGACGAGCTCGTCGCCGCGTTCGCCGAGTCGCTCGCGGAGCGGGGGATAAAGCTGCAGTTCTACTCGGGTGCTTGGTCGACGTTCCCTCCTGCAGCACGGAAAATGGATCTGATCTTGACTTCAGAGACGATCTACAGCCTCGAGTCGCTGCCGGCGCTCGTGGAGCTGCTGAGCAGCTACGCAAAGCCACAAGGCGAAAACGAGGCGGGGGTGGTGCTGGTCGCTGCGAAAGTGATTTACTTTGGCGTCGGAGGTGGCGTTGAACCATTCAAACAGGTGCTGGCCCAAACACATCCCACGGCAACAGTGGAGCCGCTGCACAGCGTGACCAAGGGCGTCGGGCGCACCGTGCTCTCGGTCGCTTTCTAGGCCCTTTCATTCACTGTACGCTACCAACCGCACAATCACAACCACGCAGTTCAAAATCGGCATTACTTGTTCGACTACACAAAGTCCTTCGCCAACTCACCCGACCACGCCTCCAACGCCGTCACCCACCTGCCGATCGGCTTGTGCGCGAACCAGACCTCTTTAGCCACCTTCTGCCCCGCCGCGCGCGTGAACACGTACCAGCCAAACAGCACAAAGTCGGCATGTGTCGGCTCGTCGCCCCCAGCCAGCCAGACGCTCTGCTCCACCTTGCTACCGCGTCGGCCGTTGTTGGCGCTGTCGACGAGCGCTGTACCCGCACCACCAACAGGACCGGCAGGCGCGGAATCGGGCCCGCCCTCACACGTCAGCATCGCATTGATGACGTCGAGCTTCGCAATGGCTGCCTGGACATGCGCATCGCGCTCGCTCTGCGACATGGCGACCACCTTGGCCCAGCGCGCCTTGCCAATTTTCACTTCTGCAAAGTACCTCGCCGACTCGTCGTCCAGCATGCCATGTACGCCCTTCTGCGCCAGCGGCCCAATGTGCGGTGCGAGGACGCTCTTGCCGAACTGGTTGAGCATCGCGGCGAGCCGCTTGGTCGCCGAGCTGCCGCCGAACAGCCTGTGTCCGTCCGGGTGGCGGCGCTCGAGGTACTCGGCGATGTTCCACGAGTCGACGATGTGCGCGCCGTCGCTGAGTTCGAGTGCGGGGACAGTGACGTTATCGGCAATGCGCTGGGCGAGCTCGTTGCGCACCTGGACGAACGTGAGGCGCTGGCGCTCGTAGCCGACGTTGAGCAGTTTGAGATCCAGCAAAGTTTTGACGGTGTGTGGGGAAAAGCAGGCTGTGCCGCCGGGCTTGTCGGTGAGGTCGAACAGGACCAGGCCGGACGAGGCGGTGCCGAGGGATGTCGAGTCGGCGCGCGAGACGGGCGGCGCGGGGACCGCCTCGTTCACTCCGCCAGCAGTGGCAGTGGCGGCGGCGGAGGATGGCGCAGCGTCGCTCGGCGCAACGCGCGTGTTGGAGTCCGTCTCGGAGATGGACAGGTCCTCGATGCCGCTCTCGGACGCAGCGGTGGTGGTGGGCACGGTGGAGAAGTCTTCTTCAGTGTCGGCGGCCGATCCGGCCCTCTTGACGGCTGCGGAGGTGTCGTCCATGGTTGTCGTGTGTGTCATTTATCGAGTAGAAACGTAGAGACGATGGTGTCGAACGAACAACGATGAGTGGTGGTGAAGTGTGGGAGGCTTGATGGTGTGGTAGGGTCGAGAGCGCGCTCGCACAGTCAGCGAGTGAAAACAGCAGCCGTAAAGTTAGCACTTAACGAGAGTGAGAGTGAGCACAGACCCTGAACCCACGCTCAGCACGTTCAGTACAAGTTGCAACAGGTCGCACGACCTTCGTCATCAGACGCTCACGACGTCACACCAACACCTTCAACCGAACCACGGTCATTGTTCAATTCCATTGCCTTCGCAACATCTTCCACGCCTTTCTCTGTAGAACGTGTTGCGCTCCTTTGCAGCTGCGAAGGCGAGGTCCATTGCAAGAAGCAGTCAGCTGTAAGCCTTGGCCGTCAGGATTCGGCTTCAACGGCTCACCGACGGCTTTTCCTCCACCTCTGCAGCAAGGTTTGAGTGGCACGGACCAGGCGTTGTAGAAGAGCGTTGAGCCGGACGAGTCGGGCATTGTTTCCTAGATGTCAGATCGTCCAACGATGCCTTACACACGTTGAGGGTTGCAGCATGACAGCATGCAGCACGCACACCACGACGACCTGCACCTCTGATGAGGGATGAATTGCGGATACAAATACAATGCCTGATCCTCGTACAAGATTCAGCCGTCGTCTTCGCTATCGCTGCCATACGCTGCGAGGCTGCCAAGGCCAGTGGAAGCGGTGGATGCTTGGGTATTTGATGCACCGCCTTGCTTGGGACGAAGAGTTTGTAGCGAAGCCAGGTTGGACATGGCTTCTGAATCGAGCAGCGAGCCGTTCGCGCTATGAATTGTGCTGGGAGCGGCGTGAGCTTGACTTGCAACAGCTAGGGCCGCCTGCCTCTCCTGCGCCAACTCGGCCCATCCACGCTCATTCTCCTCTTCGAGCCTGCGCAATTCCTCCTCCTCCTCTTGCTCCGCCCGCTGAGCAATCCTGCGCCTTTTCCCCGCAGCATCGTTGTCTGCACGCGACGAAGGATGCTCCAGCGCCTCAAGCGCGCGCAACGCCTGCTGCGCCTCGACGGCCTGCGTCGACATTCCCGCCATGATCGCACGTTCTCCCGCACGACGCATCTGCTCCTGATTGCGCTTCTGCGCAGCCGGATTCGGGTCGTCCGAGGCCCAGCGCACATTGACGATCTCGTTGTGGTCGAGCGACTGGTTGAGCATGGCTTCCTTGGCAAACTGCGCATTGGCCTCATACTTGTACGTGACAAACGCACACGAGCGGCCGGTGAGCACGCGCAGTCGATCGATCTCGCCCCACTCGCTGAAGTGGCGACGCACTACACGCTCGGTGGCATTGTCGGTCTCGGGACGTACAGAGTTGTGCTGCGGTCGGTACGTTTTGGGATCCTGCCGCGGGCGTGGGCCGTTGTGTTTCTTCACATCGTTGACGCTGCGCCCGCCTTTGAGCGTCTTGCCGCCATCGCGCCATGCTGTGTTGGTCGATGTCGGCGCTGATACGCCGTGCTCTTCGTGGATACGTCCGACATACAGCGTGCGGTTGATGTTGGAGAGGGAACCGGTGCCGCTCATGTCGTCCTTGTAGTTGCCCAGCTTTTCTCGACCAAAGCAATCGCGTCCCTGGCTGGGAAAGTCGTTGGGTCTAGGCAGTCGATGGAGAAAGTTGCACTCGACTCCGTGTGGACAGCAGCCACGTGCAAAGTGGATGCAGCAGTAGACTGCCTCGTCTGGGCTAGTGGAAGCGCCCTGCTGCATCCTGGCCGCTTGCGTTTTCAGAGTGATGTCGGCTTTAGTGTAGCCTGAATCTCGTGCAATGTCGCATCTCGTCTCTCGTTTTGCCTTTTGAGCTTCGTTCTGTTCCCTGTCGACGCCGGCGTAGTTTTCGTACCAGATGTTGAAGGTGCCTGCCGATTCGGGTCTAGCGCTGAAGGCTTCTCGGATGGCGTTGAACTTGGCCAAAGTGACCTGCTTGCGGGCGGGTCGAGGTTGGTATGAGGTGGAGGCAACTTGGCCAGGCGCTTCGACGCCTTCCACTTGGTCCTCGCTCATGTTGTGAGCTGAGTCGTCATCCGAGTTGGTGTGTGAGTGCAAGGTGGATGGAGGAAGCCAAGCAAGAAAAAGAATTCGAGCTTTGCCAAAATCCCAAAAAAAAAAAAAAAAAAAAAAAAAGCAATCCGAAATCCGAGATCTTTCAGCGGCCTCGCACCGAACAAGACGACGCACGCACGCAGCACAGCACAGCACAGCCAGAACAGCGAACGGGACAAAAGCACACAACGACGCTCACTCAGTTCACTCACTCAGTCACAGCCTCTCCCTGTCGACTCTGATGCACCGACACCTTTTTACCCCTTTCGCACTTGATCACCGACACTTGCAATAACGCACTGTTCAACACTGCCTTTCTTCCTTTTTTTCCACCACATCATTAGCATCACGACTTGACGATCGACAGTACACTAGCACCGACCATCACCTAACGCCGCATGCAGCGAGCACCCTCCTGATCGCATCCTCTCCTCGCCCTGATCTTCACTCCATCACGAGCCTCGTCCCCGCCAGCATGTCGGCTGGGACTGGTTTTGAACATGCGGACCAAGACCTGAGCTCCAGAGACTCCGCCTTGTCGACAATACAAAGCACAGACAAGGAACCAACAGCAGCTGCAGCCAATCAGTCTCTGACCGAGACAACAGACGACGACACAATGGCCTCAGCCGAGAATCCTGTGGTCCCTGGGGCATTTGATGCTGCCGTCCCTCTAAAGAATGCGGACGACAAGCCACTACCTACCATCGCAACCGGCGCCGCTCCAGATGCAACCCCCAACACGGCAACGGCAACATTGTCGCAGCAGCAACTTCCTGCGTCGCCCGACTCGGAACTGGCATCTTCCATGATCACAACCGTCAGCCCCGTTCGCAGATCCGTCTACAAGCGCAAGATGAGCTCCAAGCCAAAGGGCATCCTCAAACCTGCTCCACCTCCCCAAAAGGGCTTCTCCTTTCGCAGAGACATTCTGCAAAACATCAACACTCGTCTCGCACAGCAGGGTGTCAATGTCCAAGTACCAGTACCACAAGGAAGCACAGCACAGGCCACCGCTTCCTACATTGGTGGCATGTTCCGCAGGATCGGCGGCATCGCTGCTGGTGCTGCTGCCAATGTCAGCGGTTCCAATGCCACGACCGTTGGCGGCCTTCTCTCCAACGACTCGCCTACTAAAAGCAATGGCTCTGGTCCGTACTCTTCCGCGCACGAAGCTACTCCCGCAAGCAGAAGCAGCAGCTCCATCGCATCGTCATCCGCTTCAATCGCATCCATATCACAGCAGACAGAGTCAGAATCTGGGCTGGTCAAAAGCACCGTCGTCTCGTCCACCACCTCGGCAGCACCTCTCAAAAAGGTGCAATTCCAGGTATCCCACATGACCGTCACATACCCCATCGCCGGCGCTGGAACACCCGAAGACGAAGATCTTACACGTCTCCGCATCGAACGAGAGCATCGGCGGATGCTCAAGGCGCGCCGCGGCAAGCCATGGACTCCCGAGGAACTCGAGGCGCTCTATCGCGAGTGTTGCCGCACACGTGAAGAGCATCCACTCAAAAAGATGCGGCTTGTCTTTCAAGAAGCCGCTCAGTCCTCACCGCCCGCACTCAAGACCATGGACCTCTCCTTTGTCCCCCTTGATCGGCACGCCGTCGAGCCCATTGCCGACCTGCTCAGTGTCGACTTTGGTCTCAACAAGCTTGTTCTCGAGAATTGCGCTCTCACAGACGATACCGTCAAGTCGATACTCCACGCTCTGCTTGTCTCTGGCACCCTGCCAAATCTCAGCATAGCGAGCAACCGCAAGATTCGATTCCGTGGCTGGAAGTACGTTGCCATCTTTATGCGTCGTGCCCGTGCACTGCGCTACCTCGACTTGTCCGAGAACTCGATCGATCGCTTGTCGCTCGAGCACATCCTTGCTGTCATCACCAAGCCGCCTGCCGCCGTCACACACGCTCGAGCACCGCCACGTCCACTCAAACAAGCTGCCAAAGCCAAAGCTGATGAGAATGGGACGCAGCCATCAAAAGCAGAGGGCGATGCAAATGCCGATGAAAACGTCGACGACGACGACGATGATGGAAGCGACGACGAGTTTTTCGATGACTCGGGCGAGCCACTCATGCCGACCGCACCGCTCCTTCGTGACGTATCCGATGACCCGGACCCGCCCTCCTCAGCCATCGTCTCGCTACGCCTCGAGAACTGTGGCCTCAAAGCGGCGTCGCTCGAAATGCTTTCTCAAGCAGTGCGCTTCTCTGACATTCGCCACCTCTCGCTACGTCGCAACAAGATTGGGCAGCTCGCATCTGTCGCGCTCGCCATCATGCTCAAGGACTATCCGGACAGTGTGTCTGCCTGGGACCCATCTTCGTCAGGCGCCTCGAATCGCGACTCGAACTCGTACTTCGATTCGGCCGCCACAGCTGCTTCCTCTGCATCTAGCGGGGCTGTTGCAGCCGCACCAGACCGTGGTGGACGGACGTTGCGCCCGAGCGATGCACAGACGACACCAGAACGTCGTCCACGAAGCTACTCGCCCGGTCTGCCCGAGGTGCCCGTCATCGTCTCGAGTCCCGGAGGCGGCGTCACATCGCGCAAGATGCCCGGACAACATCATGCCAACGGCGCAAGCGAACAGAGACCTACCACCTTCTACGGCGCCCACACCGAACAGCTTCAAGATGCGATGCAGACGAGCATCGCCGGGCCTGCAGCCGAGCTCGACTTGAGCCTAACTCCACAGCAGCGTCTCGACATTCGACAAAACGCGGCGCCCAACTTGAGCGAGGAGGAAGCCATTGCCATCTACCAGGCCAAGCGGGCGCGCCGAATCTTGGCGGACCTGCCGCGCGTCGGCAACCTGCTCACGTTGGATCTCAAGTCGAACGACATCCGCGGTGGGGTGGTCTACTTGGCGCAGGTGCTCAAGAAGAACCGCACGCTGCGGGTGCTCAACTTGAGCGATAACAACATCGAGATGCCCGGGCTTGTGGCGGTCGCCGAGGCGCTCAAGTACAACTCGACGCTCGAGACGCTCGACATGAGTCACAATCCGTGCTCCGGTCCCGGGCTGGAGGGCATCACGACGCTGCGCACGGCGTTTGCGCTCAACTCGAACCTCAAGCGGCTTTTCTTGAATGACACGGATCTGTCGTCCGAGGCGGCGATTGCGCTCGCCGAGTTCCTGCCCGAGGCGCGCAGTTTGATCCACTTGGATCTGGCCGAGAACTTCGAGATCGACATCGCGGGGGTCATGGCGCTGGCCGTGTCGTTGCGCATGAACCGCAGCCTGCGGTGCTTGGACCTCAACATCCCATCGAACAATCCGGACTTTGCGCGCCTGTCGCAAGAGATCCTGCAGAGCTGCGTACGCAACACCGAGCTCGCACAGCAACGCGCCAAGCAAAAAGGGCTCAAGCAGCCCATCGCCGCTCCAATCTACAAATCCGTTGTCGCCCGAGCAGCCAGGGAGAACGACGAACGCCTCAAAGCCATCGAAACCGCTCGCGCCACCGCCGTCTCAGCCGCCGCCGCCAAAGACCGCGCAGCCGTCGAGAGTCTGCTCACCGCCTCCACCGAATGCCGCAACGTCCTTCGCGATTTACTGCAAGGCGAGGAGAAGCGACAGCGCGAAGCGCCCGAGCAAAAAGTCACACCCCCCGGCGAATTCGTCGACGACCTCACGCAACAGAGCGCCAAGCTGCGGCGCAGACTCGCCGACCTCGCCACAACCGTCGACGATGAGAGCCTGCTGCACCGCATCCTCTCGGTGCACGACGAGCTGGGAGACGTATCGACGCGCTTGGAGCGCTTCTACAAGTACGGCTCGGCGCCTGTGATCGATGTCAGGGCCTCGGAGGGTGTTCAGCTGAAGGCAGGGGAAGGTCAGGCGTCTGGGCTGCCGTCGATGCTGCACCTCACCACGCCGGAGCAGGGCGAGATCGACTCTGGGCTTTCGTCGCCTGCGTTCTCGATTGCCGATTCGGACGAGTCGGATTCGGACGACAATGGGAAGCCTGCGGCAAAGGGCAAGAAGCGGCGACCCAAACCGGCCTCCAGCAGCAGCACGGCAGCTTCGACTGCGGCAACGGCAACGGGCACGGCGGAAGCAACAGCAGCGATCTCGGACCTGATCGGCGGACTGCGCATCCAGACCGGCGAGGTAGACAGTGCAGCAGCAGCGGACCGTGAGGATCCCGCAGAGATGGAGGCCAGACTGCCGCCGAGGTCGCCGACGGAGAACTTGGCCAAAGGCCAGCTGAGCGAGGAGGGCGAGGTGTTTAGGAAGGCGCGGAGTCTGGGCCTTGATGGGCGGGACAGCGATGATGAAGAGGAGATGGGGCAGCAGCAGTCGACTGACGACCGCAACGCTGCACCGATCGCTGCAGCGGATAGCGGCAAAGCAAGCGCCGACATTAAACCTGCTGGCACGCCGTCAGCACCCGAATCCTCGTCGCACACCCCTCCATCCGCCACCGCCGACGACGCGTCGCGACCAACAACGTCGCTCCAGGCCGCAGTGCACGATGCAGAGCTCAGCGGCGAACAGCTGCGCAAGGATCTGCTCAAGGCCGATGTGCCGCCGAAGAGCACAGCCAGCAGCAGCGGCAGTGGTGTGCAGGTGCAAGAGTAGCCATATCCACGCGTCGCAGCAATCGCACAGACAGTCAAGTGACGGAATGATGATTTAATGACAAGCTGCAAAAAGTTGATCGAGAGAAAGAGAGAGAGAGAGCGCGTTTGTGTGTGACAAGCACACCCCAACCTCGACCCCCCTCACACCGGCCCATCCGCAACCCCACCCTCGACATTCAGCACAGCAAAAACAGCCAACACCATAACAAAGCTAATGCAACCGCTGTCCGTGGGGTCCCACCCCGAGGGGATAGTAGTAAACCACCTCGCCGTCCCTATCCGCTAGCCAGTCGATTTCGATGACGACGAGCGAAGTGACGAGGCCCCACGTGTGTTTGTGCGTGAGCATGTGTTTCCACTGTTTCGCTACGGGTTTGAAGATTGCGCGGGCGTCGCGCAAGTCGATGATGTAACCTTGGCGGGCATTTTCGTGCAGCACCTCGTCCTTGAAGCGGGGCTGGGCGGAGACGAGTACCTCGCGCGTATTTTTCACCGAGAGCACGTCTCGTTCGGCCACTGTGAAGCAAGGTTGCGAAGCCCGCGATGTCAGCGAGGGCTGCGCCGAGCTGCGTCGGCGCTGGCTGCGGCACGTGCGCAAACGTACGCCCCGAGAGCACGTCCGCGGCGGCACCGAGCACGCGCCCCGCCGCCTCGACGCCGTACACCTGCACCAGGCTCGCGAGCATGCGCCGGCCCAGCAACCCCACGTGCAGGTTCGTCGTCATGTGGCGAGACGGCTAGTACATCGTCATCCGGTCGCCGTGGATCGCGTCGTCCAGCTCGCCCAGCTTGCGCGAGAACAGCGTGAGGAAGCGTGCCGGGTCGCCGCGCAGGAACTTCCGGGGCGCTTCGACAGGTGTGTCGCGTGCATCGCCCGTGCCGTCGCCCCACTTGGATCGGACAAACGGAATCGTGTTGAAGATGCGGTCGAGAACGCTGTCGACTTCCGAAAAGTATTGACGCAAAGTGAGCCAGTTGATGTCGTAGTAGGGTGGCTGGTGCTGTTGCGCGATGGCAGCGAGGATGGACTGAAGCTGTTCCTGCGACATCGTGGGGCAGAGAGCGCGACGAGGAGATGTGGCGGAAGGAAAGATGAGTCGTAAAGTGAGGAGGGCAGCGAAAGAAAACGCCTTCTTAAGTAGACAGACGGATCGACGAAGGCGTGCCAAGGATCGCAGCGACCGTGAAGCGCAGAAGCAGTGTTTTCTGAGCATCGACACTGCGCGGTCACAGCCACGTCCGCGAATAAATGCTGTTGGCATAAGTAGAGTGAGCCGAACGTCTACGAAGCGGAACTCTTGCCGTTGCAGTCTGCAGACGACCGCCCAAAGTGAGAGGCAGTGGACGTCTCGCTGTCAAGCCACTTGTATGCAGTTTGACCAAACCTCTCTCTCTCGGTTCATGCAGCGCAATTCCCGGATCAAAAAAGCATGCCATCGTACGAGCGTGAGGAAACGCAACCTGGTGCGAGCGCACAGCCTGAGTGTTCGCTACGTGGTGCACCGACGCTGCATCACCAAGCGTAACATTTCCCGCGCCTCTGCATCTCTCTCTCTCTGCCAACCTCAACATCCCTCTGCCGCTGCTCCTTTTCACCCTTCCTTCCAGGACAGCTGCAATTCTGCAACTCTCAACTCAGCTTCACATCGCATCCGCAGCCGCGCACAAACATCCTCCATGTCCCTCTGTCGCTGCACCTTCCACTCGTCGCCTGCATTGCAACAAATCCAGCTTCGCACTTCGAGCGCGCTGCACGGCATCCTCCAACGCTCTTCAGCCCGCTCTTCAGCCCGCCCATCCACACACGACAAGCAAAGTCCATCAAGATTAGACACAGTTGGAAACTTGAAACCAGAGCAAAGTGTACAACACGGAGCAAAGAATCACGCATAGGCAGCCTGACGCTCCGTCGACTTGGGCGACCCCTTCTGGCCTCTTCTGAGCTTGTTAAACAGGCTGCCGTTGCGGGTGAGACCGGAGCCCTCGTTTGCGGGAGAGCGACCGGTCCTGGAGTCGTGCGAAGAGGAGAGCTGCTGCTGTTGGAAATACGAAGAGTCTTCGGCGCGCTGGTTGGCTCGGGGTGTGAGCACATCCCTCTCGTTGGGCGTGACGACGTTGCGTCCACTTCGACGACCGTAGCTGCCGCTGTTGACCGAAGCGCCGACGGCAGCATCGGCAGCGGCAGCACGCGAGTCGTACGACGATGACGTGGGTGCGCCGCCGGCGGCAGCCGAGTAGTCGGATCGCAGCGGCGGCGTGCTAGGCGAGTGCTTGTGCTGAGCTGCTCGACGACGACGATCGCGAACCGAGCCCATCTCGACACCGTCCTCGGGAGGCGGCACGTTGGGATTCTCACGCATGCTGCGAATGCGCTTGATGAGACTCTTGCTGCGCTTGGGCGCATCCGAGGATGAGGCGCCGGCAGCAGACGACCTCTCGTCCCAGTTGGGTTCAGGGAATGGGCTGGCACTGCCGGCTGCGAGCTCTTCTGAGCCCCGGGTTGGCTTCTTCTTGCCGGTCATGATGGCTTCCATGTCGAGGACACTGCTTGCAGCACTCGAGATGCCGCTGCGGTCATCAGCGGTGGCCGAGTAAGGGCAGAGGTGGGAGCGGACTGCAGCCTTGGGTTGAGCAAAGTCCTGCCAGGGCTCTGCACTGACGCCCCAGACGTCGGCGTTGGGGTTGGAGACGTCGTAGCGGCTGTCTGGAACGTTGGAAGGCTGGGTGTGGTAGCCTTGTCGACTTCGCCAGATGCGTTCGGCTTCTGCGTCGCGGTCGGCATCGACTTCGTCATCGTCAAGAGGAAGCTCTGTGGTGGAGCCTTGGGCGTGCATGGAGAGCGAGGGGACAAGAGGAGCGGTGGCGCTGCGGCTGCGGCTGCCGTTGGCGTTGACGGCTGGTCTCGAGGCGCGCTTCTCGTCGACGGAGCCGTCGTTTTGTGCCAGAGTCGAGGTGCGATTGGCGTTCTTCTTGGCGCCGGGGGCGTTGCGTGGAAGGCCGGTCATGGGGTCGATGTTGGGGTCGAAAGCACCGACGGGAGCGCGTTTGCCCTTGTTCATGTGTGGCGTGCAGGCATCGTATGGCGAATCGTGGTGGAACACTGTTTAGAGAGAAAGGGTCGGGAACGGGTCAGCACAAAGGCACGGCGCGGCGCAGCACCATACAAAGGGAAAGCCAATCGAAGCTACTCACTGCTCGAACCATTGATACCGGAAAGGTCGAGACGATCGATAATGTCCATGCGGCTAGCCTTGGCGGTGGTCTTGTTGATCTCGTCCTGCATGCGCTTGTCCTTTGCGCGTCTCTTGGCCTCCTTCTCATCGGAAGTCTGCCTGCGGAAGGCGTTGGCGAACTTGTGTGCCATTGTGTTGCCGTTTTTGGGAGGAAGCTCGGGAGGTGGTGGAAGGTTGGGGTCTTCGAACGGACTATTGGATGGGACCATAGACGGCGGCTCGGAGTGAGGCAGAGGTTGGAGGCCGGTGTAGGAGGATTCGGGATCGTAGGATGGATGATGAGCGTGCCTCGAAAAGCCAGTGGAGCGGGTGTCGGTACCTGGATTGGGACTGACGGTGACGACGTCGGAGAGCGCAGCCAAGACTGCTTGTCTGGATGAAGAGTTGTAGGCTGAGTTTTTGATAGAGATGGTGATAAGGAGCAAAGATGAAGGACGTGGGTCAGATCAGATGATGAAACGAGAAAAGGTCAAGAGGCAGGCAAGCGAGAATGTTGGTGCGGGGAGAAAGGAAGGGGGAGCGAGCAGCGAGCAAGCCAACACAAAAGAGAGATGAAGAGCACAGAGCGGGAGAGCTAAGTTAGAGAGAAAGAGACTGCAAACGTGCAGCAGCAGCAGCAGCAGCAGCAGCAGCAGCAGCGCGCCCCGACTTTGGGTTTGTGGTAGCGTGGCGATCGAGAGCGACACAGCGACACAGAGAACATGGCCAAACTTGTGTGTGTGGCACAGGGGTCGTGCAGCACAACAACAGAGACAGCCGAGAAGCCTGAGGCGCGCTAAACACCAAAAAAAAAAAAAAAAAAAAAAAAAAAAAAAAAAAAAAAAAAAAAAAAAAAAAAAAAAAAAAAAAAAAAAAAAA
>JALCCG010000227.1:0-34772 GCA_023212695.1 Sporisorium sorghi | reverse complement strand
CAAGCGCAGTTGACTCGCCCCTCAATTCCAATTTTTTTTTTTTTTTTTTTTTTTTTTTTTTTTTTTTTTTTTTTTTCCTCCTCAACTACCTCAGTGCGGTCTAACAAACCAATTTTGCGGCCGCCTCGCCTCCTCACCTCACCCTCACAACCTCGCTCGAACACCGTCCAAAGGAGCTGACATCGAGCAGCCTGACATTCATACAAGCACCATAGCGAAAGAGTAGTGATTGCTCGTATGAGATTACAGATCCTTGCCGACAGTGTACTTGCTCAAGTCGGTATCCGGTCTGCAATGCAAAGCAAGTTATGGTCAGCAACATGCTCTCTCTCTCTCTCTCTCTCTCTTCACCTCTAGGAATCGCAACTTACTCGAGTTGACCGTTCTTCGGATTCCTTCTCGCCGAGAAAAACGTATAGCTCAAAACCACATCGTCGACCGCCTTGGTACTCGGATCATCCAGCACATCGGTATCAATAAAGAAGAACACCGGCAAATCGACCTCCTCCCCAGCCAGCAGCTTCTGCTCCTCAAAACAGAAACATTCCACCTTGGCAAAGTACGGCGCAATTCTATCCGGCGAAACGTTATACGTCGCGATCCCGATGATATCCTTATCGGACCTATTCTTGGCCGTATAGAACGCGAGTGCCGTTTCGCCCGGAAGCACGAAGATCTCCTTCTGCTGCGGCGTGAACGACCAGGGAATCGCGTCGGACGCGTCGGCGTTGAACGTCACTCTGATGCGCTTTGTGGGGGCGTTCGTGGTCGGGTCGAGGTAGGCAGGGATGAGGCGGGAGGGGGCGAAGCGCTCCGGGTCCGTGATGGGTGTGCCTGAGAACCCGGTCGCGGAGCAGAAGGCACGGTAGAGGGGCACGGCGGCGTAGCTGAAGCCGAGCGTGAAGACCATCAAAGCAGCGGAGTACATGAAGAGCGACTGGTTCCGCCGCTTGTACGACTCGCGTTGACGGCGCTGGAACTCGGAGGTTAGGGTGGCCGCGCGTGAGGTGCTGGGTGCGGGGGCTGTGCCGGGAGAAGAAGGTGACGACGGAGGCGAAGAAGCCAGGCGTGAGGATGTGCTGAATGGCGACGTGTGTATCCCTGCAAAGCTGCGCGCCCCAGAGGTGAGAGGCGAGAGTCGGCTGATGGTGGGCAAAGGTCTGCTGCTGCTGGCTTCGAGCGCCCACGTATGCGCCATTCGAAGCAGTGGCGAGTTGCCGCCTCGTGGGATGCCCATGGGACTGCATCGTCGTGTGCAAGACATCGCAGAGAATCGCATCGAGGATGTCGCTGCTGCTGCGAATGTGGCAGGTGCCACTGTTGAGCCCAGCATTGCGAGTTGTAGAGGTAGTTACAGGAAGGGAAGGTGCATTCGGGAAGAAAGCTTGGACAATTGCGCATGGCAAGCTCAAAAATCCAATTCCGCCTGTTTCTTCCGACATCCGAACCAAATTCGGCTTACCTGATCCTCTTGCCACTGCTCTTCGACAGCTCACCATTCCATCCAACACCATCCTATCACTGTTATAGTTACAAGTATACACTAAGAATACATGGTCTGAACACACATTATCCGTAAACATCAACGTGTATGAGAACAAACTGGGTATATCAAATCAAGAAGAACCTCGGCGGCGCACGCTCATGTTGCTCGAGCGGTGCGGTATAGCCACTTCCTCAATCTGCTCGATCTGCTCAATGGGGAAATCAGCATCGACAGGCGACGCAGTGACGGCCGACGCGGTGCCGCGACTCCTCGTGCTTCCACTTGCACCTTGCGAACGCGAATCGAGCGACGACGTCCAGCTCTCCTCGCGGATCGCGTGCAGTCCGCCCTCGGACGGGCTCACCGACAGCTGGCCCACACCGCCGAGCATTCCGGGCAGCCCCACCATCGGCGTACCGCTTCCAATCGCTGCTAGCACGCTGGGGTGCATCAACGGCGACAGGTTGAGCGACGATCCTGGCAGAGCAGGCGCCACGCCTCCGTACGCCAGACGCTGTTGCTGCTGCTGCTGCTGCTGCTGCTGCTGCTGCATGGCCGCATTGTTCTCGTGAGCTGCAGCCATCCTCCTCTCGGCAAGCGCACGCTGCTCCAAATCCAGCGCAATGAGTCCCGGCGGATGACGCCGGCTCTGGTCCGGGAAAGACGCCCAAAGTCGTCTCTCCTCCGAGTCGTCTGTTTCAGCCGACACATTCGAGTGGTAGCTCCCCGAGGGCGAAGCTGAACGGTTTGTTCCATGCTCAGCTGCTCCAATGGGTGCCAGCAACAGCGATTCCGGCAAGATACGCCGAGACGCTGCGTGCGCATCAGCCTGGCCGCTGTTCGTATCCGCAGAGGGCGCTTCGAGGTGCTGCTGCACACTGCTGCCACTGTCAGCCGTCGGAAGACTCGTAGACGCCGAAGTGGTGATCACGGTAGGAACACCATCGTCCACGGCAGCAGCAGCAGCATCTGCCTCTGATCGAGGATCCGACCCGGATCGTCGCATGGCCGTCAAGTCCCCCGCTGAGCCTCCCCCGACTCTAGGCGGAGAACCCTGCCCTGCCGCCGACACCTTGCGCGAAGTCGATCGCGAGCCGCCAAACAGCGACGTGATCCACGACTCGCCCTCCGGTCGACCTCCGCTGCCGCTGCGCCTGCTGCTTTCCGACGACGACTTGTTCGTCATTCGACCCAGCAGCGAGTTGCGCCCTTGCTTCTTGCTTCCCTCGGCGCCTTCAAAGCTGACGCCGTCTTCGGAGGATGCCTCGTGGCCATGTCCAGACGATTGCGGGCGCGCACTGGCACCCAATCGGCCGCCTTTGACCAGAGAGCCGAGCGAGGTGGAAGACGCATTTCGCAAGTCTGCCTCTGGTCGCAAAGGAACCGTCGCTGCCGAGGCGGCCGGCTTGCCAGCAAAGAGCTCTGGGTTGGGAGCAGCAGCAGCAGCAGCAGCAGCAGCAGCATTAGGCCACGAGCCGTGCTTGGTGTCGCTGCCGCCCTGGTCAGGCGAGCCGGCCAGAGACGGATCTTTGGACATGGCAAAGGAGGCAGGCATGGGCACAAAAGCGTGCATGATCCTGCCGTCATTGTCGAACGTCATCGGCTTCTTGGACGCTGGATCGGCATCTCGTCGCTCTTCCTGCTCTCCTCGCTCCTCTGACTCCTCTTCGATCTGACTCTGCAGCCACTCGTTCGTCTCGGTGACCATGCCCGCAGGATTCAGGCCCGGGATTTCGGCCAGCACGGGAGAGCTTCTCGGTCGCTTGCGTCCTCGCCATTCGCTCAGAAGGCCCGTATCGTTCGATGACTGCAACGGCCTCAGGGACGAAAAGGCGTGCACGTCGCCAACGGTGCTGTCGACGCTGCTCGACTTCATGCCCAACGTCGAGCTCGGCTGGTTCTGCTGCGCCAAGCTAGGCGATCCGAGAGCGGCGAGACGGTTGAGCGACGAAATGCTCGAAGCGCGCAAGCTCGCCGGATCGTTGCGGGACGACATGGACGAGGCACTTCGCAGCTGCTCCTTGGATCGAGGGCTGCGGCCGATGGGCAGAGGCGCAGGCGAGTAGGGGTCGCTGGCCTCGCTGGCCTCGCTGATATCGCTTCCCTGATTCGATGGTGACGACTCGAGGTGCTGCACGTGCAAGGTCTGCGAAAGCGGTGGAGCCGGCGCCAAGCCAGAGACGCTTGTGGGCTCGGTGCGTGCACCGGTCGCCCAAAACTCGGGCTGGATTGCCTCAGGAGAAGTGAGCGCGAGCCCGGTTTGCGATTGACGCAGGTAAGCGCCATCCCAGTCTCGCTGTTGTTCGAGCTGGCCATCTTCATCACCTCTTGCCGTTTGGCCGTTCATCGTTGGATGCGTGTGCGTCGCTTCGAATGCTTCTGCTTCCGCATGGTCAGCGGCAGCTTCGTCTGCTTCTTTCTCCCCGTGATTCCAGCCGTGCGTTGTAAGCGGCCGATGCTGCAATAAGCCCGCATCGAAGAGGATAGCGCGGATGCGATCCTCTGCACGCCAACGCCATGCCCAGCGTCGATGACTGGCGCGTTGAACGACATCTCCATCGTCCGTCGCCATCGGATCTCCACCCGCTTGTGAGAGCCGCCTCGCCGCGAGAGCACTTTGGCTGTAACCCGCAACGCCTGCCACTTCGGTATTGGCTACGGCGTTGCGATCCTGTTCCTGCTGAATAAGGCTCTTGAAGCCAAGCGTAGCCGCAAGGCCAATGTTGGCCACCAGCAATACGCCCAGCTTCCATGCAGCCCAAGCAGCTTGAAAAGTGATGGCGATGAACGCGAATTGGCTGAAACGCGCCGTGGTCTGGTCAAAGTAGAAAGGGTCTCTGGCGCCCCGTGTCACCAAAGCCGGGCCGGAGGGCTTGTACAGCACGAGCAAGATGGCCGAAATCACGCCGCGTGGGACGAGCGTCAGCACGGTAGGCCAGTTCTGCGAGTAGTGCCAGAAGGACTCGATGAGCGCATCGCGTCGACTGCCCGTGCTTCGCGCGCGGTAGAGCAGGCTGTAGAGCGAATAGTCCTTGATCGCCGTACGGGTGAAAGCGGGGTTGGATAGGTAGATCGGCATGACCAGCGGCTGAGGGACCGTCCAGCGGCGTCGAAAGCTCCAGAAGGCTTCGTAGAGGACGACGACTCCGAAGAGCCAGATGAAGACGCAGCCGGCGTAGATGCCCAAGGCGATCCACCAGGCTGTCCTGACACCCGTCTGTGCGTTGTCCGGATACAGCGCGATCTGCGTCAGAGCAAAGAGGGCATTGTAGTCGAGAAACAGCGTCGCTGGAACGTGCGCGTACGTGAGAAGCGGCAAGACGGTGTGATGCATCCTCGCGAGTCGAGATGACAGATGCAGACTGCGATACTGCGAATATGGAGCAGGAGGAAACTTGGGTGCGCCGGCATACATGTCGCCCAGCTGGGGCACGTGCGGAGTCCTTGCACGATCGTCGAGGACCTTTCGAGTGAAGTCGTGATCTCGATCCGCTGGTTGATCGTGATCATAGTCATGAGGCTGGGCGGAATAGGAGCCATGTTGAAGCGTCTCCTGGTACTGGTGGTCCAAGGGTTGCGACGGGTGGCCGTAGGCATAAGCTTGCGAGGGATGGGCAGTGTAGCCGGCCTGAGCTGGCTGGGAGTGCTGCATCGCATAGCCAGCGCCAGCGTGCTCTGAAGATGGCACCGGCTCAGAGTTAAGGTTTCCGGTGGCACCCTGCATGGAACCGGGCAACGGAAAAGGCGCGGCGGCTCGTTCTTGCACTGCGCCCACCATGGAAGCCCTTTGTCCCGGCGGAAGCTCGGAAAGCGTGTTTCCATGGATCGGCGTTTTGACGCGGACCGAAGCGGATCTGGCTGGAGCTAGACCTTCTGGCGTCTGTGGCGATGCTTGACCGTGGAGCACGTCGACCGAGTCCTGCGAGCCTGAGCCTTCACGTGCTGCTTCGCCTTGAAACAGAGGCCGATGTGAAAAGGCAGGCTGGTAGTCATTCCCCACATTGGAGGCGAGAGGCTGAGCCACAAAGGAAGGACTGGTTGTCTGCGTCTGTCGACTGAGCCTTGCGTCGTGTCTTGGGGTGGAGGAAGAGGAGAGCGATGTGGTGGTGGTGGCCATGACGGTTGCATTGGACTGGTGGGAAGCACGCTGCGCAGCCTTTGCTGATTTGGGCGATGCGAGGGCGGTAGAGTAGGACATGGGCGTGACGGCATCGCGCTGCTGGCTCATGCGGTCAAGCTCTTCTTGGTGCTGACGCTGATGCGGTGTGAGCGTGCGTGCCAAGGCTGTGAACTGCTGTGCGCCGCCTGCTTCGCCGACGCCATAGGCAGCATCGTTCGAGTTGTCCGTGTCACGGCTCGAGGTGGTGTCAGAGTGCGAAGGACGCGAGTTATCCAAGGGCGGACGGCTGTCGCCGCTGTGCGTGGTTTGCTGGCTGCGATCTCGAGACGGTCTGCCAAAGGTGCGGTCCGGCGTGTCACCGCCGCCGTCGCTGACGCCAAGCAAAGTTGGATGAGGGCGTTTCTGGGACAATGGTGCCGACAAGGGGGAAGCATTCGAGGTGGCAGTCATCCACATTTCTTCGTCATTGGCAATGCTTCTCGTGTCGATGACGGGACTGGAGGTGTGGGAGAGGTTGAGCTCCTTCTCGAGCGCGTCGATCTTGTCCTGACGACGACGTCGGCGCAGCGAACCTTGGTTGAGATGCTCTGTGATCTCGTCGTTCTGAGCAGAAGCACCTGGCTGGATCCAGCTGGAAGCGAGGCAGCCGAACGCGCTTGTTTCCGTGGGACTGGTCTTGCGCCGACTTGGCTGAGAATCTGGTGGGTCGCTGATGGCACTTCTGCCGCTGGTGCGTCCAAACGTGTCGTTGGTGTATTCGATGCGCGCTTGTGGTGCTTCGGACGAGAGTGGCGAAGACAAGTCGTCAAAGGCATTGTCAAGTGGGCTGGTTGCAGCGTAACGTGCTGCTGCCTGTGCAGACGACTCTGGACGACTGGTATCGTGATCGAAGCCGGGGGAAGGAGACGGGCAGTTGGAGGGCGAAGAATAGTCAAAGTCGCCAGGCGATTGACGGCTGCTGGAGGTGGGAGGTTGTAAGCAATTTGTGGCAGATTGGGCCGCTATTTGAGCTCGAAGGGTTTGTGCCGAAGGTATGCTAGGATGACTGGGGTGTGCCGATGATGCCGGCTCCTTGTTGGTGGAGCTGAGACGGCCATTCATGTCGAGAGACGGAGCACCGACGCGGCAGCCGACGTGGAGAAGAAGTGCACGCGGAAGAGTCGTCTAGAAGCTTGAGCAAGGGGAGGGATGGATTTTATTGAACTGTTGTTGCAATCATCTGAAGCGACTGTGTTGTCATCGAAGAAGGCAGTCCGGGTTGAAAGGTGGAGGAAGTAGCTTCCGATTGAGATGCCGAGAGAATATGCGTGCAAGACGGGTGCATACGACGACGCGAGGGTCTAGCTCAGGGTGTAAAGAACGATGGCGCTGAGCAAACGCTCGAAAGACGGAGAGCCGCGGAGCTTGGCGAGATGGTATGCCGGCAGATGAAATGCTGTGCTGTGGGCCTCAAGCGAAGTCGAGAAAGGTAAAGAACAGCGAGGTTGATTCCTGTCCAAGATGAAGTCGTCGGGCGATGTGGCGGCCGAGAGGATGGTGGAGAGGTTCTCGGGATTCCGATGATGGTGGTGCAGAGTCAAGGAGGTGGTGTCGAGGACGGCGGGATGATCAGATAGATGGACAGGGGTTGGTATGGCAAAGGCAGGCACGATGCAGCTTCCGAGAAAAGGGGGGGGGGGGGTCCGCGCGTCCTGTGGCGATGGAGGGGAAGAGGAGAGGCGGGATGACCGGAGTCCGCGAGCAAGGACGGCCCAAGGAGGGAGAGGGTATATTGAGTTGGAGGTTGCTGCAGTGGGGGCGGGTCAAGGTTTGGCGACGAGAGAAAGAGGGTGCAGATGAAAGGCAAGAAAGAAAAGAAAGATGAGAGAGAAGGGATGAAGGTGGCGCGAATGAGAGAACGAGGGCGAGGGCGGAGGAGGTGCGACCGCGTACAGTTTACAAACACAAGCAGACGTGCATACACGAGGACAAGCGAGAGAGAGCATGAGTCGGACTAGGTTCAAGTGGTCGGCTGTCGCCGTTGTCGTTGTCGTCGGCCTGTCATCTGCGAGGATGCGACACAGCAGCGAGTGAGCAAGCGGCTTGGCGGAGCATGGAAAAGGCACGCAGAAAGCGGTAAACCAGGCGAGGCGAGGCGAGGCGAGGCGGGGTGAGGCGCAGTTTGGCAGGCAAGTCGGTGGGGCTCGCTAGGAGAAAAGGAAGAAGATAGCAGCGGGCGAGCAGCAACAACAGCAGCAGCAACGTCGACGAGAGCAACACAGCCAAGCGAGAAGAGAGACGCACACTGCGAGCCCAAAGCAACCAACCAACACAAAAATAAACAGGCTCGACAGCTCGACAGCTCAATTGGCACAAAACACAAGGTCGGAGCTGAGTCTGATTTGGTGCATATCTCTTCATACACTGCTTCTGTCCTTGTCAACCGCACAAGAGAACCCCGACCATGCACTGCCGATCCCTTCTTTTTTTTTTTTTTTTTTTTTTTTTTTTTTTTTTTTTCTTTTTTTCCCCCTCAGTTCCTGCACCTGCACTGGTCAAAAGGTGCGCAAACGCCGCGCTCGTGCAGATCGCAAAAGCCTTGCTGCTGGCTGTTGTCATGGTCTTGGGCGAGATCTGAGCCCTCGAATTGGCGTCGCTGCGCCACGCCCCGCCGCTTTGTTCGCCATGCGGAACCTCCTGTCGCCTGCTTTTGCTATGGTTGTTCGTTCGCTGTTGTCGTGGTGTGACTTGAAGTGCTGAGCTGAGCCTGCACTTGGTCCGTTGTGGCTCTGGCTTCTCGCCTAATTTTATGTAGCGAGAACAACACTAGAACATTTTGGAATGTGAGCGATGCTACCTGCGTTGAGCTGAGCGCATCGTCTGTCTGTCTGTCTGTGATGGCCGAATTTTATGGCGAGCTGGTGAATCACCCTTGCGCCTCAGCTTGCTACACTCTCCTGTCTCCCTCCTTCTTTTGTGATGAGAGCAAGATGGCAGGCGTGGGTAAAACATTTTTATTTATTTATTATTTTTTTTTTTTGCGCGTTTCGCCTGAGCAAACAAAGCTGTGCATCGGACCACGCCTCGCTGAGCTGTGCTGTCACGCCTTGAACCCTTTTTGGCTCTCTATTTTTCTGTTTTTCATTCCTGTCTGAGACATCGCTGTTCCAGTGTTGTTCTTTCTGGAGATTACCCCCCGCTCTCTGCTTCCGCATTTCTCTAGGGTCGAGGCTGTCCAAGACTGTACCGCCACGCTCTCACGCTATCGCTCGGCAATCCGAAGCTGGAAGGCCGTCGTTCCTGGTCGGAAGCTTTGCCCAGAGTCGACAGCCTCGGGCCGAAGCTCTCAACCCACACCGTGAGTGGCGAGGTGGGTGGCAAACTGTGGGCGTGCAGCAGAACAAGACGGTCTGAGCGTCTGGCGGGCTGGCTTCGAAGTCGATCGACGTGGGGGAAAGATGGGTTCCAAAGGTGACCAGCCGTCGTTGCTTCTTTTGCTTTTCATGGGTTTGCAGAGTGGACCTTGGCTTCGGGCCGTGCAGCTCGCGCGGAGGTTGACAGCAGAGCGGGCGCGTCTGTCCCTCGAAATCTTCGTCTGCTTTGGAGATCAGTTTCCGATTAAGGGATCTGCAGAATGGTCGCTCTACTTGACCGGCCATGTTGCAGCGAAACGTGGGTTTCAGGTGATGAACCCTCGAGATGCTTGGTTGCAGCGGAGAAAGCGTTGAGTGGATTTTCGCCCGTCTTTGCATTGCTAGCTTGAGCGGCGTAACAATTTTAAAAAATGCCCTTGCTTGGAAGAAAGCGCTGAGTCGCAAGGACGCCTTGCCATTACATGTCGACGATCATCACCATCGTAGCCATCTCTGGAGCTTGCTTCTCCAGCACCGATCCGACAACGACCATGACTAGATCCAAGCGGAAAGCCACCGACTCCCCATCCGTCTCGGCCACAGACGACGATCAGATTGAAATCGAACCCTCAGCCGACAGCGCCGTCGAGACCACACAACCAGCACGCAAACGCGCCAACATCTCAACACCTTCTTCAAGCGATCTGCGTCAACTTCCCTTGGAAATCCTAGAACCTCTCCTACCACTCCAAAAGCAGCACTGCCTCAACACGCTCGTCGGCCGCCTCCCACCCATCCCCACCGACCCGTCCCCGCCAATAGCCTCGACATCCACACTCCCTTCCGCGCCTGAGGACGACGATGCCTCCGTGTTCACCGACCCTCCACTGCCCGCACTTCTCAACGCATCACACTCGACCCGCCTCCAAGCCTCCGCATGCGTCGGGCTCGAGGACGAATGGCACACGCTGCACAGCATGCTGCACGCCACGGTCACCGCGCACGAGAGCAACAGCTGTCTGCTCATCGGCGCAGCGGGTGCGGGCAAGTCGCTGCTCGTCGACTCGGTGCTCGACTCGATATGCAACACCGTCAACGCGGGGAGCAGGCCGTACTATCACGTGCACCTGGCGGGCACGGTGCAGATCAACGACCGCGCCGCGATGAAGGAGATGGCGCAGCAGCTCATCTTGCAAGGCGCGTTTACGGAGGACGACGTCGGTGACGCCATGGATGGTCCCGCGCTCGATGACGACGAGGCCGACACGCCTGTACCGAATGCAGCGGCGGCAGCGGACCATGTGTTCGGCGGCGATGCAGACGACTCGGATCACGACCAAGCCACCGCCCACGCTGCCCCACCCACCGCCGACGAACAAGCCGAGATCCACGACGAACTAAGCGCAGCTATCCTCTCATCGCTCAACAATATCATCGCCAACATCATCGCGCTCCTCTCCCAACCCACCACCACCACCTCCTCCTCGGCGAAAAAACCGCTCATCATCACACTCGACGACTTTGACCTCTTTACGGCGCGCCCGCGGCAGGCGATGCTGTACTGTCTGCTCGACGCTGTGCAGGCTGCGTCTTACGCGGCGGGGTTGGCGGTGGTCGGGGTGACGAGTCGGGTGGATACGGTGGATTTGTTGGAGAAGCGGGTTAAGAGTCGGTTTTCGCACCGCATTCTGCATGTGAGGCCGCCGCGGTCGTGCGAGGTGTTGGAGCGGATCGTGCGCAACGCGCTGTCGGTGGTGGACGCGGCGTCGGTGGCGGGGGTAGCGGAGGCGCACAAGCAGGCGTTCGCAGAGGCGTGGCAGCGAGAAGTCGCTGCACTGCTCGCCCACCCCTCGGTCCGCGACGTGCTGCGCAGCGTCCACGAGCTCAGCAACGACGTGCGCATGGCGTACCGCATCGTCACCCCGACGCTCTGCAAGCTGTCCCTCCTGGACCCATGGCTCGACGCCGCAACGCTGCTCGACACCGCATCCGCCGAGATGGGCGAAGGCCTAACACACGTGCTGCGCGACCTGACCGAGCCCGAAATCGCGCTCCTGATCGCAATCAAGCACCTCCAAACACGCGACCGGCCCGTGTTCAACTTCGAAATGTGCTTCGACGAGCTCGTGCGCTTCGCGGCGCGCGATGCGCGCGAGCGCCACGCCGCCTCCGCCGATCCTTCCAGCGGTGGGCTGAGCGGGTCCGCGGTGGCGACGCCGTTTTATGCGGATCGCAAGATCGCGCTCATGGCGTTTCATGCGCTGTTGGGGCTGGAGCTCGTGCTGCCCGAGAACAGCGTGGCGAGCTTGGCGATCGCGAATCCGGTCGCGAAGCCGTCGGCGGCCGCGGCGAGCGGTCAGACGGGAAGGAGCAATCAGGCGACGATTAGGAAGGAGTTTTGGAAGGTACGGTGCGTGTTGAGCCCAAATACCATCGTCAGCGCTGTCAAGGATCGACTGCGCCCTATCGCCATCAGCTCGTCGCTCGTCAAATGGGCCTCTTCTCACGGCTAGTTCTTCAAACACAGCAATTGCCATCTCCCATCTCATCACACACACCGCATGCCTCACACTCTTTTCCGTGAAACCCAGAAATCAGATTGCAACACCTCCGCCCAACTCACGCAAAAGGAGGCACCAGCGGTCCCTGCCCTTTCTCCGCACGCAACCCGTTCAGCTTGCGCGCCATCACCTTGATCGTCGTCTTGATCGTCGCCACGTCAGAATCGCCGTCAGTCCTTCCCCGAGTCGTGAGGATGCGCAGCTGTTCGCACAGCTGGAACCAGCGCGCAGAAGCCCTTGTGACGTCCGTCATCTCCGGGCATCGGTTGAGATAGTGGAACGCGCCGCCGCAGATGATGCACGTCTGGTCCGAAATGACAAATGTCGAGCCGTCGTCTTCGTAGCCATCGCCGCCGGCGCCGCCGGCGCCGCCGTCGAGCGTGCCCATTGGTGGGAAAGCGTCGCCTGCAAGGCCGTGCAGCGAGGGAGACGGTGATGGGCCCATGGACGAACGCGGCGACCCGCCGACGCTGCTTCGCGAAGACTTGATGCGCGGCTTGCGATAGTTGACTGCGACGTCGACGTTGAATTTGCTGAAAGCCTTTTTCGTCACATCGATGCCCCTGGGGCTTCCGCCAGAGAAAGCTGACAGACGCGACAGCGCAGCAGCCACACGGTTGGGGCGAGACTGCGAGCCCGATGGCGTCGACGCGGACGGTGCAGGCGAAGCAGCGGCAGCATTGTTGCTCGACGGCGTGATCGCTGGCGGACCCATGACGTCCGGATCGACAAACACCTCCGCCCTCATGCCGGCTCGAATAGACAGCTTCGAGGGACCGTATGCTGGCTTGATTCCATTTCCGTCCATGTAACTCTGCACCATCAACATCAAATTGGGCGACGGCGTCGACGAGGGATTGGACGAGACGAGCTGTGCAATTTTGGTAAGCTCGGTGTCACCACGCGCAGCGACCGCAGCCAGCCAGGCGTCGCATCGAGATCGATCTCTGAGAACATCCACCGCGGCGCCCGCAGTCGCGGGAGCCGGTGTTGGAAGCGACGTTGCGCTTGCAGGCGGGGAGTCAGCCATATTGATCACCGTCGGCGGCGGCTTTCCAGCGTTTGCCTTGTTCCATTCCGCGATCGCAGCCGTCCAAGGCGGCTGAGTCTTGGGTTGACGCAACGTCAACACCATGTACGTAGCCGTGCGCAGCAGCAGCTCCTTGATCTTGCGCCAGTCGAGGGCAGTTGCACCACCGTGCGGCATCGCGAGAATCTCTGCTGGAATGTTGTCCTCCGAGATGCAGCTGAAGGCCGCGTCAAAGAGCGCTCGCGGTACGTTGAATGACTCCATGTAGTAATTGATGTGCGTCTCGGTGAGCTGAAAGCGCATGTGTGGAGGAGAGAGATCCGGAGTTGCATTGCTGAGCGCCCTCGTCGCCACTTCGAGCGCAAAGTCGCTGTCGGGCAAGAGCGAGAGCAAGACCCTGCGCATCGCCGCCAAGTGGCCCGGTCGGACCGTCGTGATCGGCGACGAAAGGTCGACGTCACTCAGCGGCAAGGGGCGTGGCAAGCGGTGCTCGGCAATCAAGTCGCGTTGCAGCGATGCAAGGCCAGGCGGCGACGGCTTGCTCTTCTTGCTTGCTGCTGTTGAGGATGAAGGAGCAGCCGAAGTTCGAGGCACCGCGGCTCGACCTTTTTGCTTCTTCGCAACAGCAGCCGCTGCTGCTGAAGAGCCACTTGCAGCTGCGGTGGGAGCAGCGTACAGCGCAGTCGGATTCGATGGAACCGAAGTCGACGAGCCGGGGGCGACAGCGCCAGCTTTGGTTGCAGCAACGGCGGCGGCAGCAGCAGCAGCAGCAGCGGCAATGGCGGCATTGCGCGACTTGATCTGTCGCTGTCGCAAAGCCTGCACGGCAGGGAGCAACTCGTCCTCTTCCTGCACAGCATCGATCAGCTCGTGGTCATCGCTATCGCTTTCTCCATCGGGCACCTTGAAATCTTCGTCGACGACCGGCTTTTGCACCTTTCTGGGTCGTCCAGGCCCTCGCTTGACTGGCACGGGCACGGGCGTAGCCTCGGCCGCCTCGTCGTCCTGCAGCATGGCCTTGATTCGATCGCGTCTGGACGCACGTTTTTCCTGCACTTCCTTTTCGTGCAGCTCTTCGGCACGCTTGGCGGCGTCTTCGCGATGCTTGTGCAGCAGGTCCGCCCAGAAGTCGTCGTCCACCACCGTCGTCGGTGCCACCCCGGCAGCGTCTGCTGCTGCAGTCTGGTCGGCCTCCCACACTCGGGCGTACGAAAATGTAGCCTTCGGGTCTCCATTGGCATTGGCAGTGTCGTCGTCGTCCAGCATCTTGTCATCGTCGTCGGCCGCATCCTCGCGACGACGCAAAAGCGAGTCAAGGTCTTCATCCGTGTACCGGATATCGCGCTCGGACTCTTCCGTGCCGCCCTCGGCAAACAACGCCTGTGCACCGAACTTGAGGATCGACTCGAGCTCGACTGGCCTCTCGTCTTCCTTATCGAGGTTTTGGACGATGAGGTGGTCGAGCATCATCTTGCGCTTGGCGCCTTCGATGATTCTCTCTTCCGCTGTCGCCTTGCACATGAGCGTGAAGACGAGCAGCTTCTTGTTTTGCCCGATTCGATGCGCTCGAGCGATCGCCTGCATGTCGACGTGCGGATTGAAGTCCGGGTCCATGATGATGACCGTATCCGCCGTGGCCAGGTTGATGCCGACACCTCCCGCGCGCGTACTGATCATGTAGATGAAGTACGGCGAGTCGGGCGCGTTGAAGGCGTCGATGCCCTTTTGGCGCTGCTTCTGACCGATAGCACCGTCGAGTCGCAGGTATTTGTAGCCTTCACCGCGGAGGAACACCTCGACGATATCCAAGTTGATGACGAACTGCGAGAAGAGCAACACGCGGTGGCCTTCAGCTTTGAGCTTGGGCAGCAGACGCTGCAGCAGCGACAGCTTGGCACTCGCGTCGATGAGTCGCTGGTGCTCCCACGTCGCCTCGTAGTTGGCCTCGCCCTCGCGCGTCTCGAGGTCGGGCGCAATAAGGTACGGATGCTGAATGCATTTGCGCAGCTGCATAAGCGTGTTGTTGAGGTTCGTGATGGTCGACTTTTTGCCCTTCTTGGCGCCCGTCTCGCGCGACGCGGCGAGGGCCTGGATGTCCTCGATGTTCGACTCGAGAATGGAGCGGTAGATTCGCTTCTGGATTGGACGCAGCGAGGTGGGAACGATGAGCTCAATCTTGGGCGGCAAATCGAGCACCTCCTTCTTGAGACGACGCAGGAAGTAAGGCTTGAGACGCTTCTGCAGCTCCTCGATCACCTCGGGCTTGAGCACGCTGTACTCGGACTCGAGCGCCTTGACGTCCTTCCACTGTCCTCCAGGCTCGAGCCAGTTGAGCAGGTTGAAGAGCTCCGTGACGTTGTTGTTGAGCGGCGTGCCGGTCATGATGATGCGATGGTCGGCTTGCATCTCGTTGAGGCGCTTCATGAGCACCGATGAGCCGGACTTGAGGTTCTGGCCCTCGTCAACGATGACCACGTCCCAGTGCTCCACCTTGCGCAGCGGCAGCGAGTCGATTCGCACCGAAGTGTCCGAGGCGACCACGACGTGGAACTTGATGGGTCGGATGGCTTCAGCCTTCTTCTCGAGCGTCTTTTTCGAGTGGAAGAACTCGTACCTGGAGATCATGTCTCGTGCCTCGCCTTCGCCCCAGTACGGCACGACGCGGAACTGTGGCATCCATTTCTCGAATTCTCGCATCCAGTTGGGCAGCGTCGAGTTGGGCACCACCACGAGGAAAGGGCCGGCTCTGCCTTCCTTCCAGATGGAAGCCAGGAAGGTGATGATCTGGACGGTCTTTCCGAGACCCATCTCGTCGGCGAGGATGCCGGGCTTCTCGTTGTACCAGCCGTAGCGGAGCCAGTTGACACCCTCGAGCTGGAAATCGATGAGATCGCCGCCCTCGATGCAGTGCGGCTGGTCGTCGAGCGCGCGGAAGCGTGTGCCGGATTTGGCAAGGCGGCGCTCGCGTTTGCTGCGCTTCTCGCTGGCGGTCAGCGCCGGGAACGTAACCTTCTGCGCCATCAAGAACGATCGATACGCCTCCTGCGTCTCGTAGAAGATGTCGGACTGCTTGCGTCGCGTGGGAGGGTCCTCCCAGGTCGAGCCCTCGTATGGCTGGTCCTGCCACTTGATCAGAACCTTGGCCACGTGCGCCCAGCTACGAAGGTGGTCCGAAGGCTCGAGCTTGTCGAGCGGGACCGTGTCCGAGTCGACTTGTGCTCCGCCGATCTCCTCCGTGTCGTCGTCGTTCTTGTTGATCGAGGAGAAGTATTTGACGGCCAAGATGCGGTCCGGCGTCATCCAGGGCTTGGGGATGCGGCGCTGAGCATCGGGTGTGGGACCTGGCGGGCCAACGTCGACCTCGCCCGTCTCGTCCACCATGAGCGTCTTCTTGACGGATTTCGCCCTGGTCTGGATGGGTGTGGGTGGCAGTGCACGACCACCGCCTAGGGCAAGGGATGCGCGGTTTTTGCGCGCCGTAGTGAGGGCCGAGGCGGACTCGATCAGCTCGGCGGGCTCGAGCTCGAGACGGCTTCCCTTGGCCAGGAAGAAGCTGAGCAAAGGTTGGTGGACGATGCGAAGCCAGTCGTGCGGCACCCACTCCGTGTCGCGGAATGACCTGCCCTTGAACTTGACGAGGTACTCGCGTGGCAAGTTCTCTCGCGGTGAGAGCGTCGCGTACTCGGCGCACTTGGCCTCTTCGTCGTTCCAAAGGCGACGATCCAGCTGGCGCCAGGCGATGATTTTGTCGACCGCGGGCCAGCGATGGCAGTCCTTGCAGAGCCAACCCGCTTCTTGCACCGACTTGGCGACTTGTTCGAGGGAGTTGTCGCCGTCGGTCTGCGTGTCGGCAAGGCACTCGTAGTGGGTCGCGCGAGAGCAGCGCTTGCAGCGGAACAGCTTGGACGCTACCAGGTCGGCGGGCGGCTCTGGGTATTGCTCGAGCATCTCGTTCGAGAAACCGAGTTGCTCCTCGGCGGAACGGACACCATGCACGTTGGCCTTGCAGATGGTGCAGTACGAGGCGTAACCGGCGCAGTCCGGGCACGAGTCCGTGTCGACGACGTCATCGACGTCGATCCAGCGCACTGGAGAAGGAGCGGGTGCGTTCTCGCCAAAGACGGTTCGGTGACGCCTGGCAGCCTCCCTGTTGATGCCGACAAGGATGGCCTTCTGCGTGTCTTGCGACAGACAGCCCCAGTGCCAGGAGACGGAGCAGGTCTTGCACTCGAACCAGCCTCCACGATCCTCGAGCACCTCGAGCCATTCCTCGGCGGCTTGCACGGGAGTCTGCTTACCCCACGTATCATCGATGAGCGCCTTGCGCTGACGACCGCGCGAGTCGGTGCGCTCGGGCGACTTGTCGCGCAGCTTGTTGGCCTCGCGCTTCTGGGCACGCTTGAGCTGCGAGAGTGCCTTGTTGTAGAGCGGGAGGGCCGGGCCGTCGGTGCAGCGCTTGCATCCAGGCCAGTGCTTGTCGATGGCCGCGTCGGGTTCCTTGTAAGGGTTGATGTCCTCGGACTCGTCGCCCGAGCCGGCATTGGAGACGACTTGGACTGAGTCATCGTCGTCGCTGCCCGCCTGCTCCTCCTCGCTGGAATGTTCCGAGGGGCTGTACGTAGGCTCGATATCGTCGAGGAAGGGAATGCTGTCGAGATCACCAGGCAGGGCGTTCTCATCGATCGTGATGACAGGCACCTCTGTGAGTAGCGGCGAGCCAAGAATGGGTTCTGGAAGCTCTCCTTGCAAGGCGAAGCGCATCTTTGGCTCGCGCACCGGAGCGAAGCGCGTGCGTTTGACCGGCTTGGCCGCCTTGCGACGAGGTTTTGCGCGCGGCTTGGAGGTGGCTCGGCTGAGACGTTGGCGCTTCTTGGATGCCCTTGTGGCCTTGAAAGGTTTCTTTCGTTTGGTACGAGCGCCGTACTCTCCGTCTGAGCTCTCGAGCTCGTCCTCATCGTCCTCGTCCTCGTCGTCCTCTTCCTCTTCCTCTGGCTCCACCACGTCATCCGAATCGTCGTCGTTGTTGTCAGAGGAGGCTTCGTCGTCGTCCAACAGCAGGGTGCGCCGGGTCTTGGCTGCGCGAGAGGGAGGCGCACCGCCGCGACGGGACGAGCGCGAGCCACGTGCAGCGCCCTTGGACTGAGCTCGACGCGTGGAGCGTCGCACAGGGGCAGCGGCATCTGAGTCGTCATCGTCCGTGTCGTGGAGCTCCTGCTGCAGATCGTCGCTGTTTGGATCGCTGACGTCTTGATCGTCGGTGGCGGCATCTGAGTCGTGCATGAGCGGGGCAAAGCGCGTGCGCGGGGGTGCTCGGCGTGTGCTGGTCGAGGTGGAAGTTGCGGACCTTCGAGTAGAACGTGTAGACGCGGTAGCGGCGGGCCTCTTCTTGGTGGGAGGCTGCTTTGCCCTTGAGCTCGACGCGCGCGATCCGGCACCGTTCATAGAGGCAATGATGTCGTCGATGTCGACTTCATCGCTGATGGCGTCCTCTTCTTCATCTTCGTCGTCGTCGTTTTGTTCTTCGTCGTCTTGGACGATAAACGGGTCGCGTCGTGAACTGCGTCGAGGAGCTGCGGGGGCCTGATTGCGTCCATCTCGTCGTGCAGTGGAGACGCTCGCACGGGATGAGCTGGGCGCGGCGGCGGATGTTGATCTGGTCGTCGATCTTTGAGAGCTACGCGGAGTGCTCTCAACTGCTGCGGCTTTGCCCTTGCTGGCTGCTCTGCTGCGATTGAGGGCGAGAATGTCCTCATCTTCGTTCAGGAAGGAGAGGTCAATGTCGTCCACGTCCTTCTTGTTGCGCGCGGCGCGAGAGGTCGACGGCATATCGAAGTGTTGAGGATGTAGCGGGAAGTGAATGGCTCACTTGAGGGTATGTGATGTTGCTCGTCGCTAGGCTGGAATGGCGGATGTCGATCAAACTTGTTGTGCACTGTGCGGCCGGTGCGCGAATGCCTAGTTTTTTTAGTGGACGGTGGATGGCGGATGGCGGATGGTGGATGGTGGGATGGAAGCAAGGATCATGACGAGGAAAGGTCAAAGCGCGACGAGATTGGCAGGCAAAGGCCACGTCTTGTCTCCGTGTCCCGCGCACTGTGACAGTCAGAAAAAATCAAATGCGGATGGAGACAGAGCTCAATCCACCAAGAAAGATCGCACATTTGGATTGGAAAAAAGGAGAGCCGACAGCAGCTCAGTCACTTCGCCTCCTCGACTTTGGACGCGACGCGCGACTCAGCTGGAAGAAAAGCAGCAGCAGCAGCAGCAGCAGCAGCAGCAGAGTCTTTCGTGCGTAAAGAGTGGCTCTTTGACTTCTCCACCTTTCGAATGCTCTCTTGCCCTTCTCACGCCTTACAACATCATCTGCCGCCTTCTCCCCGACAACAACAACCTCAAACTCTCAGATCGACCACACCTACATCGCAGCTCGCTGAATCTTTTCCTCTCGACGGCAACAGACCATTAACGACAGCGAGCGTTGGATCGGCACCGTCCGAATAATACTTGCGAATACCATCCGACTGGCCGCTTGCGAATCCTCCCTCTTCATACACAATGACACAGCCATCGGCATCGTCTGCGGCACCAGCAGCCTCGTCAGCAGCAGCTGTCACTACAGGTTACGAGCTGCCGTGGGTGGAAAAGTACCGCCCCATGCGACTCGACGATGTGGTGGGCAACAAGGACACCATCGACCGACTCAAAGTCATTCAGAACGACGGCAACTGCCCGCACCTGCTCATCTCGGGCCTGCCTGGTATTGGCAAGACGACGTCGGTGCTGTGTCTCGCGCGGGCGCTGCTCGGCGATGCGTACAAGGAGGGCGTGCTCGAGCTCAACGCCTCGGACGAGCGCGGTGTCGATGTGGTTCGTAACAAGATCAAGACGTTTGCGCAGAAGAAGGTGTCATTGCCGCCAGGCAGACACAAGATCATCATTTTGGACGAGGCGGATAGCATGACGCCGGCGGCGCAGCAGGCGTTGCGTAGGACGATGGAGATCTACTCGAACACCACCCGTTTTTGCTTCGCGTGCAACCAGAGCAACAAGATCATCGAGCCGATCCAGTCGAGGTGCGCCATCCTGCGCTACGGCAAAGTCAGAGACGAACAGATCCTCAAGCGCCTCCTCGAGATCTGCGAGATGGAAAAAGTAGAGTACTCGGACGAGGGCCTCGCCGCCATCATTTTTACGACAGAAGGCGACATGCGTCAGGCCATCAACAACCTCCAGTCCACCTGGACCGGTCTCGGCTTTGTCAGCCCGGACAACGTCTTCAAAGTGTGCGACCAGCCGCATCCGTTCCTCATTCGCGCATTGTTGCTGTCGTGCAAGGCGGGCGAGATTGACGATGCGATGGACAAGCTCGACGAGATCTGGTCCAAGGGCTACGCCGCCGTCGACATTGTCACGACGCTCTTCCGTGTGGTCAAGACGCTCGACGGCATCCCGGAGGCGACCAAGCTCGAGTTTATCAAGGAGATCGGCTGGACGCATATGCGCATTCTCGAGGGCGTGGCGACGGTCGTGCAGCTCGGCGGTCTCATGGCGAGGCTGTGCAAGCTGAGCATGGATCCGAAGCAGTTCCAGGTGTAGCCGATTTCAAAACCAGTTTGTACTTTTATGATCTTCACCGGCCAATGCAATCACGAGCATTGGGTGGCCACTGCATTCAACGTCTTGCATAACGTGCCCTTCAATCTGGCTGCACAGGCTGAGGCAGAGTTGAGATCGGTTTCCGAGCTGCGATTACAATAAGATGGGAGAACAAGCCAACTTTGTCCGAGTCAAAGTCGACGGGGAGCAGAAAGCGAAGACAGAGCAAAGATCGGAAGCAGATGTGGTATCAAAGAGACAGAGAGAGACGGAGCAAAAAAAAAAAAAAAAAAAAAAAAAGAGTGTGTGTTTGTGTGTGTGACAGCATCCCAACCTCCTAACAAGCTCAACCGGACCAGCGACTCGAGTTAGCAAACGGATCCGCACGACGCGACGACGAGGCGCGGTCGTAGTCGTAGTCGTAGTAGCGCTCGTCGCCCGTGTCGCTCCTCTGCACATCCGCATACGGCGAGTACGGTCTGCCAGCGCCGCTGCTCACACCCGCCGCGTCCATGCCGCGGGTGGCGCGGTTGTTGTAGCCCGCGGTCGAGGAGCCGTCGTAGTAGTTGACGTCGTATGCGCCGTGTTCGTCGCTGAACGGCGTCACCGCGCCGCCCGCCGCGCCGGCGCCAGTATCGATGTACATGCTGTCCGTGACGCGGTGCGCGGGCGGGAACTCGTCGTCCTGCTCCAGGTTGCCAGCGCCCCGCGTGGAGCCGTAGTTGCGCAGCCGGCTCGAGGGGGCAGCGTAGGCAGCTGCACCGCCGATGGCAGAGTACGGCGCGACTTCTTGCATGGGCGGGGGCACGCCCGAGAAGTCGCCCTCCTCCTCGGTGAGCGCGCTCATGGGCCGGCCGGCGTGGAACGACTCGTAGCTGTCGCGTCGTGAACGGTCGCGCACCAGGCCAGCGGCTGCTCCTCCCACAGCCAGGGCGGCACCCTCAGCGGCGAGAGGCGGATCCATCATGCTGCGGTGGTGATAGCTGTTCTCGATCGGCTGCATGCGTGGATCGTAGTGCTCGGTGTTGCGCCTGCGAATGCGTCGGATCACCGTCCATGCCACCGCAATCACCGCAATCGACGCTGCGATCACCACAATCGGCATCACCACCTTGGTCGTGCCATCGCTGCCGCTGGACGAGTTGCTGCTGTCGGCGCGGTTCACACCCGTGGTCGCAGCTGACGTAGCCGCGCTGGCAGCAGACCTGCCCAGGCTCGCCGCAGCAGCACTCGCCGCAGCATCGCCACTCAGTCCCGAAGCGGATGCGGCAGACAGCGCACTGGCAGCAGCAGCCGATGCCGAGGCAGACGCGGCGGCCGCAGCCGAGTTGGCACTCGTCGGCGCAGCAGAGGATGCACCCGAGGCTGCAGCAGCTTGCTGTTGCGCCGTGCCACCATTGTTGGCAGCGTTGTTGTTTTGACTACTCGCGTGCTTACCAGCGGCGTTGTTGTTGTTGTTGTTGTTGTTAGAGTTGTTAGAGTTGTTGCTCGACGAAGAAGAGCTGGGATGGTTGTTGTTGGTGTTGCTGTTGTGACTGCCGCTGTTGTTGTTGTTGTTTGTTGCTGGCTGGCTGCTTGCTGGCGCAGGGCTTGACGATGCCGCTGGCCGTGACGCCGCAGGAGCATTGGTGGAAGAAGCAGGCGTATCGTTCGACGGAGCACTTGATGTCGAAGCAGGAGCCGGGGCCTGAGAGGTGCTTGACGAGGGAGGTGCTCCGCCTTGTGCTTGCCCGCCTGTAAGAATGTGAGATGGCAAGGGAAAGAGAGAGAGGGTGGAGTCAGTGGTCTGCTGGTGAAGACGATGCATAGCCAGGTGATCCTGGGTCCAAACAAGCAGCATCGAGCGCGAGTGGGAATGAAGGGGAAGGATGGTCGATGGTCGAGAACATAGATGGGGATCTGAGAGGGGACGAGGGGCAGAAGCGGGGAGAAAAGGGGCAAGGAGGATAATCACCAGCACCGAGAAGGTCACCCACGAGGCCGCGACGAAGATCGTGCAGACGCTGCTCTGCCCCGCCGAGCTCTAAGGTGTCGGCAGAAACGTGTTGAGGGGGGGAAAATAGCAGGGATCGCGTCGAGATCGGACCAGAGGGTGTTTGAGGAGATCGAGCGGCCAGAGATGGGGTGGGAAAGGGGGGTCGTGATGGGAGGATTTGGAGGGAAAGAGGAGGGAAAGCGGGATGGAGAGAAGGGAGTCGAGAGAGAAAGAGGGTGGGGAAAGGCGGGAAAGGTGTGATGGAAAGGAAAGGTTAGGATCGTTGCGAAAGAGGGCCTCTCAGGGGAAAAGGAGTAGGTGACGAGGGAGGAAGCGGCGCAGCATAGCGAATCCATATCTCAACGAAGCGGCGTGCGTGTCTCTGCCGCCTCCTCATCCATGACAGCTCAAGTCGAGAAACGTACCATTGAAACCAAGATCGGCGCCGAGACCGCCGATGAGTCCGCCGAGACCGTCGCCGATGGTGTGTGCGAGACGTTTCTGCATCTTGACCATGGAAGGCGGTTGTTGCTGTCGCTCTGCGAGGCCGCGGTGCGAGAGGATGTGGTGATGTGAAGCTTCTGCAGGCTGAAGAGAGGCCGCTGCACCGGTAACTGCTACAGCAGAGACGGCAGCCAAGGCCGAGAATTTCCTGACGCCGACCATGATAGATGGGAACGAGTAAATTGATACGTCGAAGATGTTGACCAAAGATGATTTGCGCGCTGAGTGATGTATGGGAAAGGCGGAGTCGTGTTCGGCTGGAGGATGAAAACGAGTGTTGTCAAGATACGAGAACAAAAGAGTGTGGGGTGGCCGAGACGAGAACAAAAGAGTGTGGGGCGGCCGAGACGAGGAGAGGTGTGGGGAACGGGGAGGGGAAAGGGTAGTAAAAGCGGGGAAGGTGATGGTGGTGATGAGGATGGTGACGAGGATGGTAAGGGTCGAGAGGGGGGATGCGAGACAACTCAAAGAGGATCGACGGACTGCATACAAAGTTGGGCCACGAGAGCACAAACGACAAACTCAGATGCTCTGAAGGCGGCTCAGGAAAGGGTGCTTTGGACACAGCGGACGAGCGAGAAGCGGAGGGTCAAAGGTAGATCCTTGGCGTGCTCGCGAGAGTTCGAGACTGCGGGGCAAGGCGAGCGAGGAGAGAGGAAGGGGCAAGCGAGTGTCTGGGTAACTTAGAGCGACACTGTCAAAAGGCACATCCTTTGCAGGGACAATCGCTAGAGGGCTCGCTACTTTAGGCGAGGGGCTTGCAGCTGCATCTACGTGCGTGTTAGCAGGATATCGTCGAGCCAGCAGAACGAGGCCAGAAGTTTTCCTGCACACAACAGCATGACTTGGTCGTCACAGCTCGCCGACACTCTCTTTTGCTGGCATCGAAAAGCGGGGTGGGATCTTTGAGATGTTGTGTGTGTACACAAACATGGACATACGTTGGTTGTCTGACGTTGGAATGATGGCCGAGTGGCTACAGATTGACGAGGATCGATCGACAGTCGTGGGAAAACGGCAAACGCCGCCTGCATCCGATACGAGCCAGTCGCAACGACAGAGCTTACAGTAAATTACATGTACTGCACGGCTCCCTCCAAAGGGGCGTACGATACATGGCATTGCATGCAGCAAGTGCGAGTCGACAAGGGCAGAGGTGTGTGTTTCCTGCGGCTGATCGACGTCGTGCATTTCCACTTTGACAAGCGCGTTGCAACGCAACAAAACGTGTTGGTGTCAGATTTCAGAATTTTGGAGGCACTGTGTCAGTGTAGGATTGAAGTTGTCAAAAGGCTTCTTCGAAAGAAAAAAAAGAAAAAAAAAAAAAGAAGCCTTTTTCGTCTTTGCGCTGCAAGCGAACTTTCGTCAGCCGCCACGCTCAAGCCCTCGTCGTCTCTCTCACGCATCTCTTGTCCAACTCCGACAAGACCGTGATCCGCTGGCAAACACACTCGTTCCTAGAACCTTTCTTCGGTCTCAACAGGATCGAGTCCCGCTCACCCGGCCAAGGGCAGGAGGCCGATCTTTGCCGTGGCGCAAAGCATGCATCATGCTGGATGTGCGTTCGGATCCATGTCATTCGCTGTGCGGCTGTCCAACCTCTTTGTGGTCGATGACCTGCCGGTTTTTTTGCGAGTCAAAAAGAGTTCCAAAAAATCGCGATTTTTGGCCGCCCTTTACGATGTTAGGTTGCAACGAGTATGAGTGTGAGATCGGTGAAACTGCCGTTCATAACCGTCGGCCTCCACACGTCGTCTCGAAGCTGCATGACGTCGAAAGCTTGCTTCAATCTCGACCACGACCAACACCTCTGCCAGATGGCCTAGCCCATCGAGTCATGTCGAGGATCGCTCTCGGCCTTTGAATCATAAGGAAGAGCTGCTCTGAACAGAGCCAAAGCCGTAAGGGCTCTCTTGCTCGTCCCCTCCCGAGGCGCGTACGATACCGCCATGCCGGCTCGAGACTCGACAAGAGCCAAGCCAAACGGCGAAGCGAACTCGCAGCGGAACGAGCTATCGACCGGCCTGTGGCTACTCAAGCACACACAGGGAATCGTCGCGACGGCGACTGCGATTGGGATCCTCCATCTGCGTACGTGCCATGCGCTCTACTTTACCGCAGGCAGCCTGGCAACCAGTTTCACGGCCAAGGGACTCAAGAGGGTGATCAAGCAACCTCGTCCACCGGGATCCAGAGTGAAGAAGACGAGTGGCATGCCCTCGACGCACAGCGTGCAGGAAGATCGCTCGAGCTACACAGTCTGACCATACCCTCATCGAACACGGGATCAATGATCACTCGGCGCCGCGCCCAAACAGCACGATCTCGTTCATGGGCACTTACATTCTGCTCTCGTCGTTGCTGCTGCCTCTGCATCCGTCACTGTCGCTCAGCTCGAATGCCGTGATTGGAGAGGCAGCGTCGTTGGACAAGATGACCCGGGTGTGGATTGCACTGGTCGGCGCAGTGGCTCCTGTGCTCGTCATGTGGTCGCGTGTGCGGCTCGGTGTGCACACACCAGCACAAACGTGGGCAGGCGCTGCGCTCGGCGTGGCCAAAGCATGCGTCTGGTTCACGGTCTGGAACGGCACGCGACTCGTCTTCGGTACCGAGTTGAGCTCAAGCAATGCCGCGTCGACGTCGATACTGTACAACGGACTCAAGGACACGGTCGGCGTCCGAATGGACACTCTGATAGCGCAAACAGAGGCTAATGTTCTAGGGGCGATCGGGTTATCATAGAGAAGAATAGAAGTAGGCTTTTGTCGAGCTCGATACCCCAAAAGACAACATGATCAAGCTCGTTCCAAATGCAACGTCTGCAATGCGACGGTCATGGCACTGGCGATGTGATGCTCGCTAGACCAGCTGATGTCGAATGCGTATTCACGCACCAACGCAGATCGAGGGCGTGTCCTGAGTGAGTAGCCCCTGATCTCGCGCTTGTCGACTGTAAGCGATCCTTTGTGCTCTGAAGACTCACGTTGAGACATCTCAAGCATGACAACCACCGACTGGATTGCCCCTTGAAGCATCTGATCGCGTCGCCCGCCCAAGCAGACAGGAGCAACGAGTCTCAATACGATCTTTGCTGCAAAACCACGTTGGAAGTTGGACAGCCCCGTTGTGCGGGAGTGTCTGTGCGCGCTCTCTCTCTCTCTCTCTCTCTCTCTCTCTCGCTTCTGCGTCTGCCCTTTCAAGTCGCGTCTCTCTTGCTGTGGGAAAAAATTGGATTTTTAGCTCGCTCGCTCTGTCAGTGTGCTTGCTGCCTGTTGAGCAGTGTAGAAGTTTGACCCTTTTTTCGACCGGAGTTGCACTTCTCCGCAACCACGCTCTGCTGTCGTGCTCGCTGCACCAGCACTCTTTATGTCTCACAGCTGTAGAACAACCCCCTTTCTGGGAAGATCTGGCTCTGACTTTAGCTCTGGCTCTCACTCTCCCTTTCCTCGGAACATGCTTCGAATGGGTCGATGATTCATCAAGGGAGATAGATAGAGATAGAAAGAAGGTGGGCGAGTGACTTCCGGTGCGATTAGGCTGCGTTTTTTTTGAGTTGCGTTGTGCTGCTGCTGCTTTTTCTCTCTCTCTTTTTCCGCTGAATTTCAAGCGCAGGTTAAAGTGCCTTCTCGTCCGTGTGGTCGGTTGATTTTGGCGCAGGCGCCACGCCAAAGAAAGCTTAGCGCCCTTTCCTCCTTCCTTCCCCACCATCTCCTCATTATCCCATCCTTCTTGCTCGCTCTAGTCGTCACAAGGCGCTTTTGCCTTGTTCACCTCTCGACTCGGCACAGACATCTCCTCTTCAATCACGATCCATTAACGAACTTTCCTTTCGCATCTGTTGCAGACTCGACATCCATCCACTAAGCCCAAACCTTGCAAATAGTCATTGCGGATGCGATGGGCTAGCGTTGCTTCCACGAATACGAACTACTCGATACCACCTGGCAAGCTATCCACCTTGAATTTGCACCCAGCTATCCCATAACCATGGCCATCTTCGGCAAGAGAAAGTCCGAAAAGGACAAGGACAAGGACAAGGACAAGGAAAAGCAGCCCGGCTCCCAAACCCAGTCCTCCAACCCAAACAATGGCGACAGCGTATCCTCCATGTCACCCGCCATGGAATCATCAATCAAGCAATCGCAGCAACAGCAGCAACAACAGCAGCAGCAGCAGCAGCAGCAGCAGTCGCCTTACACCAGAGATGCATCTGGTATTCCCACTCCAGGTGGCTCCCACATTCAGAACAAAGGCTCCATGTCAGGCCCACCGGGCGGCGTCAATGGTCCCATGGGCAGCGGCTTTGCTCCTCATCCTTCTGGCATCCCAGCTCCCAGCTCAGGTCCTCTCGGCGCCGCTTCCGGCTTTCGCTTCGGTGGTCCGGCACCCCGTCCCGATGGTACGAGTTCGGGCATCCCCGCTCCGGGACAAGGCTCTCTCCGCTCGCGCAAGGTGAGCGAACAGGGGGTTCCCATCATGGCCCCTCCTCCAGGCAGCGGCTCCAACTTTGGCATGGGAAATGTCGGCAGTCCATCAGGCGGCAACATCTCTGGTCTGCCTCCCGCATCGTCTGGACTCGACGCCGGTCCTCCTCTCACCAACTCCAATGTGCCACCCCAGTCCGTGGGCGATCGCGGTCGTTCCCAGCAGGTCGTCTATCCGTGGAGCCAACGCGGCCTCGTCATGAACCCACCCAAGTTCCTCGACGAGACACGCCAAGCTCCTCCCGGTGCTCTCAGCCCCTTCCCCTTCCCGCGCTACGGCCACGCCGTCAACCAGACTGCCAGCTCCACAGGCGAACTCTACCTCTTTGGTGGTCTCGTCCGTGAGAGCGTCAAGAACGACCTCTACACCATCTACGTCGACAAGCTTGTTTCGCAACAGCCTCCTAACTCGCCGCCTGGGCAAGCTCCAGCTCCCGTCAATCCCAACTCGATCTACGCCAGCGCCACGCTCGTGCAGACCACAGGCGAAATCCCGCCTCCTCGTGTCGGTCATGCTACCGTCCTCGTCTCCAACGTCCTCATCCTCTGGGGTGGTGATACCAAGGTCCGCGCCGACGACAAGCAGGACGAGGGCCTCTACTTGCTCAACCTCAGCACACGCGAATGGACCCGTGTCAAGGCCGGCGACGGTCCCGAAACCTGCCCCGTCGGACGGTACGGCCACAGCGTCGCCATCGTCGGCTCCCGCTTCTTTGTCTTTGGCGGTCAGGTCGACGGCCTCTTCATGAACGACCTCTGGTGCTTTGACCTCAACAGCCTCAAGGGAACCCCGACCTGGGAATGCCTCAAGGCCAACGGCGACGTACCGCCCAAGCGCACCGGCCACGCCAGCGTCACCTACAAGGACAAGATCTACGTCTTTGGCGGCACCGACGGTCAGTACCACTACAACGACACGTGGTGCTACGACATTGCAACCAGCACCTGGAAGGAGCTCTCGTGCATCGGCTACATTCCTGTGCCCCGTGAAGGCCACGCCGCCTGCCTCGTCGACGACGTCATGTACATCTTTGGCGGACGCGGTGTTGACGGCAAGGACCTCGGTGACCTTGCCAGCTTCAAGATCACCAACCAGCGCTGGTACATGTTTGCCAACATGGGCCCCTCGCCCAGCGGTCGCTCCGGCCACGCCATGTCCACCTTCCAGAACAAGGTCGTGGTGCTCGGAGGCGAGAGCTTCACTGGAGCAAAGCCAGACGATCCGGCCACATTGCACGTCCTCGACACGGCCAAGATCAAGTACCCCACCGACAATGCGCCACAGATCAAGAGCCCCGCTGCTGGCTCTCAGCTTGCCAAGTCCAACATGACCTCGCCAGGTTCCAACTTCCCCGCTGGTGCCCCTGGAGCTACTGGTGTTGCCGGAGCAGCCGCCGCCGCCGCCGCCGCCGCCGCCGCCGCTGCTGCTGCTGCTGGTGGTGGTGCTGGTGCCGCTGGTCCTGGCTCACAGATCCCAGGTCCCAACGGATCTGTCCGCGGCGCCATGTCTCCTGTTGCAGAGGCCGACGAGCGCCAGAGAGCCATCTCGCCCACCGCGCGTTCCACGTCTGGACCCATCCAGAGTGGCACGCCGCTTACGCCTCCTGACCGAGGCATCAACCAGACCTTTGCACAGCAGCAGCAGCAACAGCAGCAACAGCAGACGATCCCTGGCCCTGGTGCGGCGGGTCCAACACAGATCCAAGCGCAATCGCAACCACCAGCGCCGCAAGAGCTGTCCAATCAGCCTCCTGCCAAGTCGCTCCAATCGTCGCAACCGCCTTACCAGCAGATACCGTCTGCCGCTCCCGCAATCAACGGCGGCGCTTCTTCGCTCGGCGCTACCAGCCCTCCCTCGAGCA
Source organism: Sporisorium sorghi (assembly GCA_023212695.1). NCBI lineage: Eukaryota > Fungi > Basidiomycota > Ustilaginomycetes > Ustilaginales > Ustilaginaceae > Sporisorium > Sporisorium sorghi. The sequence goes on along the minus strand of JALCCG010000227.1, from coordinate 5,822 downwards.
TCCAGCAGCATCAGGCTCAGCCTCCTCAGCAGATCCAATCTTCTCAGCAGACCCAGCCTCACCCGTACGCTCAGCAAACCGGTCCCGGCGCCGGTTCCGGTGTTGCACCGGGATCTGCTCCGGCCCCCTATGGCGGTCCACGCAGTCAGCGCTCCATCGAAAACATGCGTGCTGGAGGTGCCCTTTCGCCCACCAACATGAACTCGATGCGAAGCATCAACGGCGTCGTCAGCAAGATGGACTCGCCCGCCACCGCGCCTCAGGACGGCTTCCACTACGGCCGCACCACTAGCCCGCCTGGAACCAATGGCTACATGTCGCCTCAGACGGTACCAGCCGAGGTCGATGCGTTGCGCAAGCGTGAGGCTTGGTACAAGGCAGCGCTCGCTCTGGCTGTCAAGAAGGGCTTCGTCGAGCCCGACCAGCTCAACGCAGGCGACATCACCATGACCGATACCCAGAGCGTCACCTCGGAACGCGTCAGTCTCGACGGCATCGACACGGGTGCCGAGGGCAGCGACAAGGACCGCGTGCTCAAGACGCTCATCTCGCTCAAAGCGCAGCTCGCCAGCGCCAAGGCCACCATCGCGCAACAGGCACAGGGAGAGGCGGATCGCCACGCCGAGTCCGACCGAGCGCGCTCGGCTGCGCTGCAGGAAGCCGCCTACTACCGCGCCAAGCTGTCGGCGATCGAATCCGGCAACGGCGATGAAGTGACGCGTCTCGACCGCGAACGTGCCAGCAAGCTTGAAAAGTCGCTCGCCGATGCGCTGCGCGAGAGCGTTCGATTCGAACGCCAAGTCTCTTCGCTCCGTGAGCAGGCCAAGCTGGAGCAACAGCTTCGCAACTCGGCCGAGGAGAGGCTCTCCGAGACCGCCAAGCGTGCCATGGCAGCCGAGGCGGCTCAGATGAAGGCGTACGACGAGCTCTCATCGTTGCAGAAGCGCAGCTATGCGACCGAGAGTGCGCTGCGCGAACACACGGAGCAGGTGACCACGCTCTCTTCGCTGGCAGCGCGCCACAAGGCTGATCACGAGCATGCATCAGGCCAGCTCGAGGAGGCGCGGGCCAATGTCGCCGCGCACCTCGCCGCACTGACGCAGCTGCAGACGGCTCACGCCGCCGTCATGACGAGAGCTGGCGAGTACGAGCGTCTGCACGACGACCAGCGCAACATGCTCCAACAGCAGCAGCAGACGATCGCCGATCTGCGCGCGCAGCTCGAAGCCAAGTCGAGCGAAGCTGCGAGTCACGCCTCGAGAGCTGTCGAGCTTGAGACGCTTGCGAGGCAGCACCGGCAGGAAGCCGAAGCACACCGCATGGCCGCCACCGACGGACTCGCGGCGCTTCTCGCCAAGAGAGACCAGACGTCTACGCGTGACCTGGGTGCTTCTGGCGCCGTCCCTTCGCACGTCGAGGAAAAGATGAGGGCGCTCGAGGACGAGGTCGAGTCGTTGCGACAGCTGCATGCAGAGGCTTGCCAGATGGCCGACGAGCACTCGAGCTCGCTGCAAGAGATGCAGGACCGCCACTTGACCATGGAGAGACAGCACACGGGGCTGCGCTCGGAAGTGACGGCGCTTCGAAGCCAGCTGGCTGTGGCGCTGCAGGAAGCGGCGCGCCTCAAGGATGTGGCGAGCTCCAAGGATCTGGAGCTGCGCGACCGCAACCGCTCGATCGAGGCTGCGCAGGTCAAGTCGAGTCTGCTCAAGCAGTTCATGGCGGAGCGCGGCGTGAGCGTGCCCAACGACGACGAGCTGAGCGTCAAGTCGGGCTATGCCGACCGCCGTATCCGCGAGCTCGAGGAAGAGATCGACGCCCGGGCACGCGAAGTGCAGGAGGCCGAGCACCGGCTGCAGGACTCGGAGAGCCGCGTGGAGGAGCTCACGCGCGAGTTGGAGCATCACGCCTCGCTCACGGCAAGCCGCGGCACGGCGGACAGCACGAGCGTCGCCGAGGCAGAGCGACGTGCGCAGCTTGCGGAGCGCGAGTTGGCCGAGACGACCGCGTCGTACAAGGAGAGGATGGCACAGGTGGAAAACGACTACCAGACGGCGGTGCAGTTTGTCAAGGGCACGGAGAAGATGCTGCGCAGGATGAAGGACGAGCTGAACAAGTACAAGACCGAGAACGCCAGCTTGCAGAACGAGCTGGCGACGGTGCGTGCGCACGGCGTCGGCGGCGGTGGACGACTGAGCACCGACGATGGCGCACGCTCGGAAGAGGCGGCGCGCGACATTGAGGCGCTGCGCAGCCACCTTGCCGATGTGACGCAGCAGAGCGAAGAGATCGCCGCTGAGAACCGGGAGCTGGAGCGCAAGGTGGCGCAGCTCATGGCTGAACAGCAGCAACATCGAGGTTCTCTGGACAAGACGCGCGAAGCTGTCGGCGCATCATCGGACGGCTTGCAAACGAGCCGCAAGGTGACGGAGCTCGAGAGCGAGGTGGCTCGCCTCGAAGCGAGCTTGCAAGAGTCGCGCAAGGAGGTGGAGAAGACGCTCGAGCTCAACGAGCATCTTCAAAAACAGATCAGCTCCGCTCCGACATCCAAGGGCGAAGCAGCCAACTCGTCGACGTTGACGCAGTCGCTCAGCGCGGCGCAGACGAGCAACGAGCAGCTGAAGCGCGACAATGCGCACCTGACGCAGCGTCTACAGGAGCTGGACGACAAGTTCCAGCTGCTGCTGGGGCGCATCGAGTCGACGCACGAGGACGGCGGCGAGCGCGTGCGCGACAGCATGGCGTACGGCAGCATCGCATCGGAGCTGGACAAGTGGGAGCGCGACCGCTCGTTGCAAGAGACGGATGCGTATGGGCAGCAGGGAGCGCATGGGTCGGCGCCGACGTCGCAGCTGCCATCGGCCGCACCGCCGCTGTCGAGCGCCGAGGCGTATGCCACCAAGGCGGAGCACTGAGGAGGGGGAGGCCAGCGCTTTCTTTCCTGCCATCTACTTTTCATCCCTTCAAGGCGGCTTTACGGCTTGCCAGGTGTGATGAGCACCTATGTTTTCCTTTTTGACGACGTTTCTATGTGACGATTTGGGCTTTTGTTCCTTTTGTAGCACGCCCTAGGCCTCTTTCTCTCTGCAGAGGTGACTTGGGCGTACCATGTTGTATAACGCAAAACCCTCCCTCAAGCAGCGGGACTGGGCTTGCGATGTTGGTTTCCTTAATGAATATGACGATCTTCTTGCTTCCAACTCATTCTTTTATGTGAGCTCTGAGAGTCGACTGCAATGTAAACCATAGTGAGCGAGGCCGTAGCGTAGGAAATGCGTGGATCTCGCGGCATCCTCGCGCCTTCAAGAGCGGCAGGAGCTGCAAGACGGCTGGCTGTCACTGGGACGGCTCGAAATGAAGCCAGGAGTTCCGACGCCCGATTTTTTCGCGGTGCCTCGTCAGTAGAGTTTGGCGAAGCGCTGAAACGATTGAGAATTTAGCGAGCCAAGCAAGGAGAAGAGGCAGGAGAGCGCGCAGAGAGGTGTGGAATTGGAAAAAAAAAAAAAAAAAAAAAAAAAAAAGAAAGGGGGGTTTTTTGGCTGAAGAAAGGGCTCGAGAGCTGGGATCGAATTTTTTGCAGGCGCTGATCGTGGCAGACTGAGACAAGCACGAGAGAGGGAGCGATTTTCCAGCAAACCCTTGAAATTGGCCAGCGAAATGGAGACGATGTGACTTGTCCCACTGACACACGCACGCATTCCTCGACATTGCATTGGGTCGTTCTGCCCATCATCATCACGATCACGATCATTACCAGACACTTTCGACAGCCGTCCGACCCTCGTTCGGGATCTCGCACTAAGCGTTGGAGCAATACCTGATTTGCGCTCAGGCAGATCGTTTTGGATCTCGCATCGACCTCACACACTCAGCTCAGTGTCCATCGTGACCAAGGACTGCGGCAACTTAGCCTTTCGACGACCAGTCTAGAACATCATTCGTCTCGACTTCTGCGACGGAACATCAGGTGCAGAGCTTTTACCTGCACTTCTACCTCACACGGCAGCTACGGTCGGCTCCTTCGACTTGAGCGATCTGCCAGCAGCTTTCAGGGAGAGGTGACTTGGAACACCACACTGCGCAATTCATTCAGCGGCGATCTTTCTACACAACAATTATGCACTTGCTACCCGCCTTGCTCGCGCTCTGGGCGCTGCTGTGCATCGATGGAGCAGTTGCGCCTGACCCGCCTTCGGTCACACCAGGTCTCTCGACGGCCACATCAGCACAAGCCTCGAACACAGCCACATCCGTCAACATCCCATCATCCGCACCCGCGGGAGGCATCACGGTGACGCAGCCGATCCAAACCGCCGACCCGTCATTCTACAAGATCGCCAAGGGCGTCGACGTCACGTTCGGGTGGAACTTCACCTCGGTCCTGCAGTACCCCAAGACGCTCACAGTCCAAGCGTACTGCTCGGACAACCTGGTCACCTACGACGTGGCGACCAACCTCCCGGGTACGGCGACGAGCGTGGTGTGGTCGCCGTACAACTACTCGACGAGCATCGAGGCGTCGAATCCGAATCTTTCGCAGCTCATTGCCGCGTCGTATAGGTTGCTGATCTATGATGAGCGGGGGATGTCGGTCGCTGCGTCGCCAGGGCTGATGCAGCCGAATACGAAGGTCGAGTTTGCGTTGTACAATCCGCAGGCGTATACGCCGCTGGCTAGCGGGTGGATTTGTGCTGCGTGCAGTGGGGCGACGGGTTTGAGGGCGGTGAGTCCTGCGGTTGTGGGATTGGTGGCGACGGTGGTCGTGGCGGTCGTGTCGGGATGGGGGGTGTTGGTGAGGGGGGCGGCTGGGGTTGGGTTTGCTGATGAGGAGTAGGTGTCAGGAGGATGGTCGTACCTCTCTGGCGCTATATGCCATCTTCAGTAGCTTTTTGTTGCCTGCTCATCACATGGCTTTGTTTCTTTGCTAATGGACACTTTTCTATACGTTGATCATGGTGTAGGTCGACGGCTTGATGGGGCTTTGGGCCAACGTCGTTTCTTCTGCCAGAGGCGGATGCTGCAAGTGGATGCAAAGAGAGACAGCGGAGAACCAATCCCGAGTGCCACACGCCTGAGATCGCCGATTGCAAGCCGCAGATCTTTTTCGCTGCGTGTGAGATCGAGACACAGCACGTGACACTGTACGCGTTCGACACGTCGCGGTTTAGCGGGAAAAAAAAAAAAAAAAAAAAAAACTTTTTGCGATCTTCGTTCGCGTAAAGCGAAGGATTTGAAGCGGGCTTTCTGTGCTGGCGGTTCTCAATCGTCTGAGCGTGACTTGCCTCTCTGCCTATGCTCATGATCGGGTCGAGATGGTGGATCTGGATGCAAGGCGACGAAGAGAGAAGTACTGATGGCGATGACGCCAAGAGGGTGGGATTGCAACCGGCGGCGGCTTCTCGAGAGGTGAGAGCGCCTGTACCGCTTGCTCATCCGTGGCAGCATCGGTCAATGCATGCTCATCAGCTCGACGGTGTGCATTCAGAGCCGCAGTGGAGAGTGATGGTGGGAAAGAGAGACCGTGTTCCGATGGAGAGAGGCGCTGCTGCAGCTGCTGCTGGTGACGTGCCTCGGCTTTTCAAGCCACCACCGTTTCCTCGCTTTTGCTCTTGTCACACAGTTTTCGAACGATTCCTTTGATGTCGATGCAGCGCTGCAAATCAGAAATACCACGCCGCCGAAGCGCAGAAACACCGAGCGAACGGGGGGGGGGGGGCGGATTTCAAAGTCTTACTTACACTTTTTCTATTATCACCTCTCCGCCCCGGCGCTGTCCCGTTCGCACAAACCCACAAAATAAACAAAATTCCAGACACATTTTC
>JALCCG010000226.1:0-34806 GCA_023212695.1 Sporisorium sorghi | reverse complement strand
TGCGTTTTGGCAAGAGTCGGCAGAGCTCTCTGTCAATCGTAGCTATAAAAAAAAAAAAAAAAAAAAAAAAAAAAAAAAAAAAAAAAAAAAAAAGAAGACCAACACACTGCTGCAAGGCCGCTCTTTTTCATTTTTGCCCTGCAGGCGACTGAGCAGTCTAAGGACGCGTCTCAGAAAACCAAAACCAACACTCAGCCGCCCCAACACGCTGAGCGACTCAGCACAAGCGGGCGGCGAGACTGAAGGCTTTGTTCCATCGTCTCGTCATCATCACGATCACGATCACCATCACATCAAATCGCATCGTGGCCGAGTTTGCATTTGGCTCTCTTTCGATCCCGACACACGTCCGCAGCTCGACGACTCATCTGCTGCAATACAACATGCCCGTCGCCGTTGCGTCGAGGTCGTCGGCTAACGGTCGTGCTTCCCGTGAAGCAGTGGTCGAAAAGCCGCGCCGCGAGATCACAGACCCCACGCTCATCGCTCTCTACGCCTCCATTCCACCTCACTTCCAGCAGGCCCAACACAGCGTTGCCAACCATCGAAAGAACATCGTCTCCCTTCATCGCATCCACCTCAAAGCTTCCACCATCAGAGAAACCGACTCCGATGGTCGCTTGAGACCCATTGGCGAGAAGGTCTTCAACCAGGTCTTTGTTAGCTGTCTCAACCGCGTCCTCCCCATCAAGAAAGGCGTACCCAATGCCGACCGCGTCTGCAGATTCGTCACTGGCTACGTCGCCTATGCCCAGGAGCAGTTCCGCCTCCAAGCTCGTGCAGAAAAGGCCGCATCCAGCAAAGCTGCACGACAGTCCCAAGACGAGGACGACGACGAGGAAGAGGAGGATACCACAGCTACGCGCTTCTCCATGTTGCTGCTTAAACATCTCCTCAAGGGTTCCGTCTCCAAAGACAAGAACGTAAGGCTGCGCTGCTGCGGCTGCATCGCTCTCCTCATCAACAGCCTCGAAGCTCTGGATGAAGAGACTTACCAGACGCTCAGAAGCTTCCTGCTCAACCGTGCCATAGACAAGGAATCCACCGTTCGTGTCCAAGCCGTCATCGCGCTCACCAAGCTCCAGACCGGCGATGGCGAACAAGACCAAGATTCCGAGGAGGTCTCACAAAGACTCGTCCAGATTCTGCGATTCGATCCAAGCGCAGAGGTGCGTCGCGCCGCCCTCTACAGCCTCGACGGTGAAGTTCCATCGCTGCTTCTCGAGCGTCTGCGCGATATCGATCCCGTCAACCGCCGTTGCGTCTATCTCGGGAGTCTCGACACGCTTCTCAAGGCGCAACTTCGTGCGCTCAACGGAGCAGCTTCTTCTGAAGCGGGTCCCTCTCGCTTCGGCCTTGACCTTGACGCTGCCGGCGAGGTCGTCCGCATCGGCATGGGTGAGCGGGACCCGCACGTCAAGCGCGCCGCCCAGAAGCTCGTCACGGCGTGGTTCGACGCCTGCGGAGCCGATCTCGTCGTCTTCCTTAATCAATTTGATGTCGTCGTTGCTTCCAAGCACATCGAGTCTGCGCTGATCGGCATCCTCGAAGCCCGCCCCGCCCTCGCCGCCCAAGTCTCTTTCGACGCCGACGAGTTCTGGGCCAATCTGTCGCCCTCCACCGCCTTCCTCGCACGCGTCTTTGTCGACTACTTCAAGCGCACCAAGAACGACCGTCGTCTCGAAGAATGCCTCCCCGTCGTCACTGCGCTTGCTTTTCGCATCGAAAAGGAGTACGGAGAGCTCGTCCAGCTCATCAAGCAGTACAACGCCATGGCCAACAGCGTTCTCGTTCCCGAGGACGAGGCCGAGATCGCGCTCTTCACGATTCGCAACAAGACCTTTGTCGTCTCTCAGCTGCTCGGCATTGGCCTTGCCTCCGACTACGGCGACGAAGCCGGTCGCAACAAGATGTTCATTCTCATTCGAGAGATGATCTCGGACATCGAGCTTCCCGAGGATCTGGTGCCTGCATCCTTGGACGTGCTGTTCAAGCTGACCACCCAGAAGGACTTTATGCGCATCATCGTCGAGATTGTGCTGGACCTTGGCGTCGAAGACGAGGCTGAGGCGCTCGACTACGACGAAAGCGAGATCGACGACACCATGAGCGTCGACGGCACGCCTCTTGCTCGCAAAAAGCCACCCAAGTCCATCAGGAGCAAGGAAAGCTCGGCAACGGCTCAAGATGCGCTTGCTACCGAGCACCGATGCCTCACTATCGTTCGAGCCATGTTGGAGCGAGTTGTGGGCGCTCTGCAGGAGAACACGGCCTTCCACGGTCTGATCCCGCAACTCATTGCACCTGCTGTCCGTTCCAAGGATGCGCCGGTGCGCGAGCTTGGCCTGGTGTGTCTCGGTCTCTGCTGCCTGCTCGACCGCAAACTGGCGCTCGACTCGTTCCCGCTGTTCCTCGACCAGGTTCAACGCGCCGATGGTCAGATCAAGCTGCGCGCTGTCCAGGCCGTTTTCGATCTGCTCATCAACCACACCATCCCATACCTCTGCTCTCGAAACCCGGCAGGAGAGGACATGGCGAAACGCCAGATCATCTCGTACCTGCTCAGCCTGCTCGAGGACGAAGATCCAGCGATCCAGAGCGCAGCCTGCGAGGGCATGGCCAAGCTCATGCTCACCGGCATGGTCGACGACGACGAGGCGCTCAAGAGTCTCGTGCTCATCTACATGTCGCCCGAGACGATGGAAAACCAGGAGCTACGACAGTGTCTCTCGTACTTCCTTCCCGTCTACTGCGGTTCGTCGAGTCGCAACCAGCGCCGTCTGCAGCGCGTGTTCGTCTCCGTGCTGCAGGTGCTCACCGAAGTGTACGAGGAGAAGGACGAGGATCAGGAGATGGTCACGCCGACGCAGGTCGGCTTGCAGCTGCTGGACTGGACCGATCCCGAGAAGGTCATGATGCGGCCAGGCCAGGTGCGTGACGAGACGGTGCACGTCGATGTGGCCATCGAGCTGATCAAGGCCATGTACGCGATCGAGGACACCAAGGAGTGCAAGGATCGTAAAGTCATGTGCCAGCTGCTCGGCAAGCTGTACCTGCCGGACGAGCTGGACGATGCCAAGGTGCAGGAGGTGCTCATCCTGCTCACGGGTCTGCACGGCCTCAATCCGATCACGGACACGGTGACCAAGAATGCGCTCGGCCGCTTCGAGACCGCTTTGGTCAAGGCGTACCCTGCGCAGGTGGAAGCGGGTCTCGATCGAGTCGATCTGGATGCGACACCGGCGTTTGACGATCTCAAGAGCTTTTTTGATAACATCCGTGTCGACGTCGCCGATGTGATCGAGGCGTACGCACACTCGCCGATCAAGACTTCGGGCAAGACGGGTCGCAAGTCGACTTCCAAGGGCGGAAGTGCTTCAGCTCAATCTTCAGGAGCTGCTTCGAGTAAGAAAAGCCGCAGGCGGCGCGACGATAGCGACGAGGACGAAGACGAGGAGGACGCTGAGGAGGAGCAGGACGAGGAAGAGGAGGAAGAGGATGACGAATAGAAGCTTGTCCAGCACTGTAGCTGTGTCGCTAGATGTCTGTTTCGTTTTGATTCGGATTTCAGATCATGACCTCATGCTAGAGCATTGCGTGTGTGAGCGAGCCATGTCAAGGAAAGAGTTACAGAGCAAAGGACAAAAGAACATGTTACAAGATAGTAGTGCGTGCTATGCGGATCGCTGGAAACCTCTTGAAAGGAACACGGCCGAGGTGACCGCTGCGCCCAGGATCAACCCCGTCAACCCAGTGAGATACGGACTTGGATAGCCCACCACGGGACACGTCCCGAAAAGCGCCTTCTTCATCCGCACGTCCGACGGCAAGAACGGCAATCCGCCCTTGACCTCCTTATAGCTCGGCACATACCCTGCCTCCCATCCATCCAGTATCGTCTTCATATCCGCCTCGGTCATGGTGCAGATCTCATCCAGGTTCCATTTTTCGCAGACCTCGATCATCCAGCGCATGCGGCGCGCGCCGATCTCTGCGCTCGGCGCGCGCTTCCGCAGCATGCCCCTCAACCTCCCCACGTTCGTAATCGCCTGCCCGACGTTCTTCGGGATCGCAGCCTGGATCTTCTGTCTCGTCTGCGAGGCGATCTTCGGCCCCTGCCCGCCGGTCGACACCATGACCTGCAAGGGTCCGTTGCGGATGAGCGAGCCGAAGTAGAAGTCGCACTCGGGCGGCACGTCGGCCACGTTGACCGGGATCCGGCGCGCGCGGCACTCGTAGCAGATCTTCTTGGACAGCTCAATGTCGTCGATCGCGGTCAGCACCATGTCGTACTTGTCGAGGATCGAAGGATTGGACGAGTCGTACGTGGAGTCAAAGTAGTTGGTGACCACCTTTTCAGTGTAGATCCGATAGCGCATCTCGTCGCACAGCCCGGAGGAGGGACACATGACGTCCAGGATCGCATCTGCGTCCAGCACGTTGACCAGTCGCCCTACCAATCACAATCAAAATGAAGAGACGTGGTCAGTAAGGTCAACCCAGTGATTGCGGTTGGTGACGCTTCGATACTCACCCGCTGCAACTGGCCCACCGCCGACAATGAGCACCTTCTTGCCCTTGAGCTGCCAGGCTATCAAGAGGCCGCCGCCAGGGCAGAGACGCGGATACTTGTCGGCCTCGTTCGCGACGGGCTCCTTGGATGGATTGCGCGATGCCATTCTTGTCGGTCGATTCGGGTGAGTGGCGAGAACGATGGAAGAAGGTGGCGTTGCAACGTCGAAAGCCCTGCCTTTCCTTATCTTGATAAAAATCTCGAGTGAAATCCGAGTTTAGCTGAGACGTGCATGAAACAGCTGCAGCAGCTCTCCGCGTCACGTGATGTCCACTCACGCAGCGTCTTTGTCCGTCACTGGGATGCTCTGGGCAGGCTTGAAAGGTCTTGAAGTGCCAGAATGGACATACAGATGCCTTCAAATCCGGACAGCAAGCTTCGTGAGATGATGATTATGCTGTGAAGCAAGGCATAGCGACAAAGCTGCAGGAGCGCAGGCCATGCGGATTTGTCACAAGCCGCAAAAGTGGAGGAAAGAAGCGAGAAAAGTCGGCGTTGTGCTCTCAAGAAGAAATCACCAAAAAGAGCCTTTCTTCTTCTTCTGCATCGTCACACTTCATCATCTTCATAGACACGGCTGACTTGCATCATCGGACCTCGTCGACGAAGCTTGATCGTGTCCAAAGCGAAAGGGCAGCAGCACTAGCACAGCCTCAGCTTTTCAAACCTACGCAGCTTTGTGTGCAGTGGCAGCCATGTCTTCAGCCTACGCAAAGCAGAAGCTCAAGCAGTCTCGCGATGCACTGGCGAAAAAGGACTGGTCGGCCGCTGCCGAAGCTGCGTCCAGCGTACTCGAGCAGGAGAGCGACAACTACAACGCAAACGTCTTCCTCGGACTCGCCCTGCTCAACCAGCAAAAGTTTGACGAGTCCGAAGCGGCCTACCTCAAAGCGACGCACGACCATCCTTCACAGCCGCTGGCATGGCAGGGACTGCAAAAGTTCTACGACCAACGCAAGAGCTGGGACAAGCTTCGGGATGTGCTGTACAAGCTCATGGATCTGTACAATGATGCAGGCGATTCAACCAAATGTGCAGAGTGCTTGCAGCGGCTGCTGGCGCTGGAGCGGGAAGAGGGCGGTCGCAAACGCGTCATCGATACGCTTTCATTACTTCTGCCGGACTCCAAGTACTACGCCTGCTTGTCATCTCTTGATGTGCCGGATCAAACACAGCCGGAGAAGACGACCACGTTCGAGACGCAGATGGCCATACACGTCAAGAGTCTGGACACGCTGCTCGAAATCACCGAACTGTCCGAAAAGTGGGAGGCCGACACAATACAAAAGGAGGCTGACAAGCGCAGAATGCGTCTCGACGGTGCTAACAAGGGCAAAGAGGCGCTCACCAACGAAGTGCGTCTCGAGGTGTTTTCGATATCGCGACTTCCGCGTCTCTACGAGCAGGTTCTGTCGCATCCCGCGGCGCAGGACGAGCTGCGCATCGAAGTCGAGGCCAAGCTGCTTCGACAGCGGCTTGGCTTGCTCACCTCGTTCCCTCCCAAAGGACTCGCAAGGGGCAGCGCGCCAACAGGCACAGCAGCAGTCGATCGTCAGCAGCAAGAGAAACAGGAACAGGCGGAACAGCAGCAAGGCGAGTCGAAACGCACCTTGCGAGACGAAATCCTCAAACTCGCTTCGGGCATGGTCATCATCGGCCTGCCCGACGAGTTGGCCTGGGAAATCGAGCTGGAATGGCGTCCCCTCTCAACGCTGGCGGATCTGCCGCTCGAACAGATTCGCAAATTCATCACACTCTTCCCACGCTCCGGCCGCACCAAAGCTTTTCGATCGTATCTGTTGCACATCAAGGACGAGCAATACCTGCGCGAGATCAAGGAAGAGGAGAAGCGCTCCGACGTCGAGATCCAGCAGCCTCAGACTGCAGATGATCTGCTCAATTTGGCGATTGACGGTCTCGAGGAATGTCCAGACTCGGTGCTCGCCCACCGCATCGCCGCTACGTTGTATCTCCTCGATCGAGATTTTCAATCCGCATCGGAAGTCGCCAACTCTGCACTTCACGTTGTCAGTCGCATCGAAGCAGACGTGGCTGTCGATCTGGACAAGTCTCGCATTGGCATCTCCAAGACACTCTTGACCGCTTTGACGCATCTTCATCCGCCACAGCACCATGCTCGTGCCTCGAGGCTCGTCGACACTGTTCTGCAGGCAGAGGATGCCGACATCGACACGCTCCTCGCAAAGGCGTACATCGAGCAGGCGTCGGGTCGATGGGAGTCGGCTCGCTCCGTGTTCGAAAAGGTGCGTGCCATCGTCGACTCGCAACAGGACGGAGAGTACAAGCATCGCATCGAGCGTCTGCTCTCGCTCAGCCAAGACCCTGCTCAGGATGCATGGATTGAAATCGCATGGTGCGATGTCAACATCGGCCATCTCGAGCAAGCGAAGCACGAGCTGGAAGCGATCCTCGAGCGCGTCGACCCCATCTCTTTCGCAGGTGCCACGGCCGAGCTACGTGCAAAGCTGTGGTGGCGACTCGGCCGATGTCTTTGGCTCATGGATGGCGAATACCGCACCGATCCCTCGCATGCCTTCACCGCTTTCATCACAGCCCTCAAGCGCAATCCTGCCTTCGCGCCCGCCTACACCTCGCTCGGCTTCTACTACGAGGACGTGCTGCAGCCGCCCGACCTGGTGCGCTCGAGCAAGTGCTTCCAAAAAGCGTTCGAGCTCGACGCTCGCGAGGACGAGGCTGCTCGGAGACTCGCTGTCGGTTTCGCCGAGGAGCAGGAGTGGGATCTGGTCGAAGTCGTCGCGCGCAGGACCATCGAGGGCGAAGGTGGTGCGGATGCCATCGGCAGTAACGCCTCGGCAGCTGTACATGCTTCGCGTCGCCACCTCTCGCGCAACGCCTGGGCGTGGAAAGCCATCGGAAACGTCGAGATCGCCAAGAAGCGCTTCGAGGACGCCATCCTCGCATTCCAGATCGCTTTGCGTGCAGAGCCCGATGACCAGGTCTCGTGGCAGAGGCTGGGCCAGGCGTATGCTCTGGCAGGAAGACATATCGCTGCGCTCAAGTGCTTCGCGAAATGCCTCGAGCTCGTGCAATCTGCAGGCGATCCGCAGGACGATGGCTGGCAGGCGCGGTACAGCATTGGCGACGTACATCTCGAGCTGGGCAACTTTTCAACTGCCATCGAGACTTTCAGGCAAATTCTGGCAGCTCATCCGGATGAGCTCGGCGTAAGAGTCGCGCTCAGCAATGCGTTGCTGCTTGCATCTCGTCAGGAACTGGCTACAGGCTACATTGAGCGAGCAGAGATCTCGGCGAACGGGGCGATCCGTGAAGCAGCCCATGCGCTTCTCCACCACGACAAGCATCTGAGGTCAGCTTGGAAGGTCGTCGCCGACGCCGTTTTCCACCTCAGCAAGTTCGGAAGCCTTCATCAAGCTGCGTCGTTGCTGGCGTCTGACGGCAGCGGCGAGTTGGCTCCGATGCTCAAGCTGGCCAAAGAGCTCGAGGTCGACGCCAAGCTTCCCTCGATCAGCGTGGTCACGCACGACAAGCTGAGATTGCCCGCTGACAACGCGGACCTCTCACCCTTCCGCCTACTTCAGATCAGCGTCTACCTGTACAAGTTGCGCGTGGTGCTCAATGCTTCCGACGACAAAGTCGCAGGCAGCGCATGGGCCGATCTCGCCACGTCCCTCTACTGTGCTTCTCGAGCCTTGCTCCTGCCCTCCTCGCAAACCTTCCTCTCTCCACCCGAGTCCACATCGATCGTCGACTTCGCCGAGGCCCAAAGCGCCCAAGCCCGGCTGCAAGCGATCGGATCGGTCAAGCAGGCGCTCCGCCACGAGCCGGGCCAAGAAGCCTACTGGCTGCTGCTCGGCAACCTCACCTTCCACTCGTCGGTCAAGCTGGCGCAGCACTGCTTCGTGCGCGCGATCGAGAACGAGCCCAAAAGCCCTATCGGCTGGACCAATTTGGGTCTATTGTACCTGCACCACGGCGACGTCGAGCTGGCCAACGAGAGCCTGATCAAGGCGCAGACCGTGGACCCGGACTACGGCGCCGCGTGGGTCGGGCAGGCGCTGATCGCGCGGCATTTCGGCGATCATCGGGCCTCGCGTGTGCTGTTCGAGCATGCGGTTTCGCTGACCGAGGGCAGCGTGCAAGAAGCCGACTACGGGCTGGGCGAGGCCGTGTTCGATGCGTTCCGTCGACACGCAGAGACGGGTGCAGCAGAGGCGAGTGTTACGGAGGCAACGCTGTCGAGTGCTTCGTTTGCCATGTCGGCGTATGTTTCGCATTCTCCGAGCGATGTGGACGCGCTGCATCTGTCGGCGCTTTTGGCCGAGAGGCTCGGGCAGATGGATATGGCGATGGAGAGGATCGCAAAGGCGGCGGCGTTGCTGGAGGAGCGGTACGAGGCGACCGAGACGGTGGAGGTGGCTCAGCAGTACGCTGTTGCGGAGTCGAATTTGGGTCGGATTCGGCTTGCGACGGGCGACTACGAAGAGGCAGCTGCGGCGTTTGAGGCGGCGGTGGGGCTGTTGGACGGTGAAGAGGTTGACGCACAGGCAGGAGACGCGGAGGGGGCTAAGGTTGACGGAAGGATTGACGCAAAGCTCATTCAGGATGCAAAGATGCACAGCCAGCTGGGCCTCGCACTCTCGCGATTCTTCACCGGCCAGCACGACGACGCGCTGTCAACCATCCAGGATGCGATCACCAATGCTCAAATCGCAGGATCGCGCACCGCCGAGCTCGACCTGACCCTGCAACTCGCCAAACTCCTATGGGCCATCAAAGGCACCGCCGCGATCGAGTCGGTCAAAGAGCATCTCTTCAACAACATCGCACCCGGCCCAGACGACGCAGTGCACGTCCCCTCGATCCTCGCACTCGCCGTGCTCGGTCTCGCGAGCGACGACGCCGATTTACTGGATGCCGCGCAGTCGGAGCTCGAGACGCACCTCTCCGCCAGCGCGGGCAGTTCGAGCGTCGATGCGGTCGTGCGCGTGCTGTGCGCCATCAAGTCGCTCTCGCGCGGCGCTGCGGGTGGAGTGGAGGGTTTGGCGCTCACTCACGATACGATCCAGGCCACGCGAGGGGCGCGTAGGGATGCGGATAAGCGCGCGCTGTTTGCGCTGCATGTGGCGTACCTCGCGCATGCTGTGCAGCTGGTTGAAGCGGACGGGTTGGAGGCGCTGGGCGAGGAGCAGACGGCGCAGGTGCTGGCGTATGCCGAGCTGACACAGGATCTGTTCGAGGCGTATGCGCCGGTGTATGGCGAGATTGAGAGGCAGCGCGCGCGCGTGTTGCTGTTGGTGGAGAGGTTGAAGGGGGTGTTCCCGGAGCAGATTCGAGGGAAGAACGGGTCAATGGTGGAGCTGGCACTGCTGGATGCGCCATGGGTCATGGCGGCGTAGCAAACTGCACATTCCATTTGTTCTCTCATTGTCGCTGCATTGAATCGATTGCAAATCGTCTAAATCCCCCCGTCTCTACACCACACCACCACCGTCTAAAACGCAAACACCACACTCCTCCCTGACGACTTGACGAAATCAAACCAATCCAGCGTATGCCCCGATGCGTCCTGCTTTGCCCAGTAATCCCTGACCACCTGAATGTTGTCCCGATTGCTCCTCTCGAGCCCTAGACTCTCGAGATGATGTATGCAGAACTGGCGGTCAGCGCGCGTCAGCGCCACGGTGGAGCACAGGAACCACACGGTGCACATCTCCCAGCTGGCGACGTCGAGCCACATTTGGAACGGGGCTGGGCCGGGGGCTTCGTCGTCCGACTCGTCCTCGGCGGTGTGGTTTGGGGGGATGTCCAGGCCGAGCGGGGGGATGTATGCGTTGGTGTTGGCGTCGCGCTGGTCGGCGGGGTCGAGGGCACGTAGGCCGCCGACGTAGGTTGTGCTCGCGTGTGCTTTCCGCGTGTGCGCAACAGCAGGCGCGGCGGGCGACACGCTCTGGATCCGGATCACCTTGGCCAGCCGGATGATCTCGTGCAGGATGTTCTGCAGCTCTGGGTAGAGCGGCCCGCGCCGGTGCACTGCTTGGAGGAGGTAGAGGCGCGCGGTCTGGCGCCAGATCTCCTGCAGCGCAAAGGCGCGCACGCGCAGGGATGAGGAGGTATTCGGGTCCGTCCACGGGGGCAGCGACATGATTTGGCGCTCGATCGCGCGCGACCGTCTCGCCACTTCTTCTTCGGATGGCCGCGTGGGGTGAGGGGTGGTGGATGTGCTGGTGAGCGGTCCCCACACGTCGGCGGAGAGATCTGAGATCAGCTTGAAGCACGTCAGCAGCTCGAGCGAAACGAGCGAGATGCGCCCGAAGAACGGCTCCTCCGCCGCCCCTCCCTCTCGCTCCATGCTTCCGCTCCCAGCGCGGCGCAGCTTCGACAGCGTCGCCGCCCCCGCCTGCTGCCTTGCACCACCCCCACCTTCCTCCCGCAACGCCACATGCGTCCGTTTCCCCCGCTCCGCCACCGTATCCAGCACATCCGTATACACCGCCGTGAGCAGCATCACAGATACAAACGACCCCCTCTTCTCCTCCTCCGCCGCATGCCCCAAATCGATCCCCTCGCGCTGCATCACTTTGCCCAACTCCTCCGTCAGCTGCCGCGCGCGTTCGGCGCCCGCAAAGCACAGACACGCCCAGCGCAGGTTGATGATCGCACACAGCTCTTGATCGAAGCTGAGCTCGTCGCGGCTGCGTTGGAGCTCGGCTTGCGCGATGTCGAACCAGAGCTCGACGGTGTGCTCTTCGACGCGCTGGCCGCGGAATGTGTCTCGGGAAGGGTCGTCCATCTCTTGGATGTTGTTTTCGACGGTGGAGAGTTTGCCTGTGAGACTGCGGGGGGTTGGGAGGGGAGAGTGGCTGGATTTGGGGTCGCTGCGGCGCGAGAAGCTGGTGGATCCGTAGCGTTCGGATGTGACTCGAGAGGGGGGAGTGGGAGCGAGGTGCCCGTCGCCTCCGCTGCGGCGTCGCTCGATGGTGCTGATCTCTTCTTCCGATTCCATGTCTTCGTCGTCGTCATCTTCATCTTCATCCTCGTCGTCGTCGTCGTCGTCCACGTGCGACCGACGCGTCTCGTCGCCATTCGAATCATGCGCTGCGTCCGAACGGCTCGATCGATGCGCCTCATTCTCCGGGAACATGCTGAGGATCGTATGCGACATGCCAGCCTCGGGCGTCTTTGCCGTTTTACCGTTGTTGTACTGCACCGCGTCCGTAGCCACCGAGGTCCAATTTGGTGGGGCGTTTGCTCCGCGCTGAGTCGACTGCTTAGCGTTGCCCTCGCGAGCGCTCTTCCTTACACGCTGGACCAGCTCGTGGTAGGCCAAACAGACGACCACCACCGAGGCTCGACAGGCCTTGTTGGAGCGGATGACGCTCATGAGATAGTCGACGGCGGCCTGGCGTTTCTTGTTGGAGAGAAGCATGAGTGTGGCATGCCAGAATCGTTCGTAGATGGGACTGTACTTGCTCAAGAGCGATTCGATGGCGTCTGAATCCAACAATTTACGGTATCGATTGGATGCTCGCCCCGAAGTAGCTGCTGCCTTGCCAGCACCAGCATTTGGCTGTGCTGAAGCAGAGGAGGCAGTGTCGCGGGCGTCAGCATGCCTCGGCTGCAAGTTGGCTCCTGAAGAGGTGGTCGGGTTGGCATCGAAAGGATGCGCGCTGTTGGCTGCCGAGGATGTTGTGGAAGCCTTGGGAGTAGATCGCGATGCGGGACACGTTTCGAAGGGCGACGACGAAGCATGCGCGCCTGCTGCAGACGGCGTATTGCCCGAAGTGGGAGGAACAGTCGAAGCGCCGTCGCCCCCAACGAGCGGACCGGTGAGGCTCATGAGCTCGTTGACAAAGTCGTCGAGCATGATGTTGTCCATGCTGTTGGTGTAGCCCTGGTTCCATTGGGCGGTGGTTGGCGCTGCAGGCGCTGCAGGCGAGTTGCTGTTGAAGAGATTGTAAAGCGCGTTCATGTCGACGGCGTTGGATTGAGCGGGCAAGTTGCCAGCCGCGTTCTGTGTGCCAGCAGCGGCGGTTGGATCAGCAGTGCCGTTTGGAGGACCCATGGGCCAGATGTTGGGGCGATTGTAGCGAACCGCAGACCGATTGAGCATGGCGGCGTTGGGGCCCATCCACGCCAGCTGGTTTTGAAGCCCAGGGAAAGCAGTGACATTTTGGACTTGTGGCTGCGAGAAGGACTGCACGGAGAAGTGTGCCGAGGCGTTCCAGGATTGCGTTGGATCGAGTGCAGAGGCGAAGTTGCTCGCTGCTGGCGTGTCCAGCACGCTGCCGCTGGAGGGAGCAGCCGAGGTTGTGTTAATGGCAGGTACATCGGCTTGCTGAACGCTAGGCGTAGCACTAGGACCACGGACAGCGCGAGACGGTAGCTTGCTAGCGCTCGACGGAGTGGCACTGGAGGTGGGATAAGGCGATGGTCGTTGCTGCTGCTGCTGCTGCTGCTGCTGATGCGGGGGTCGTTGAGGTGTGACGTTGGAGCTGAGCTCGCAGTGAAGACCACGATCGGCACATCGATTGCACGAAGTAGCACCGCTTTGGCGGATGCGAAAGTCCTCGTCACACTTCTTGCGACGCTGCTTGCAGGTGATGCATCCGCTTCGCGAGCGAACCTCGCCGGGCTTCCGTGTGCGTGCAGGAGGAGGCGGAGGGGAGCTCGGCCCTGCTGTCTCTGTCGTAGCCGCCATAACGTGTGGCCGATCCTCTGTGACAGAGGGGGGAAACAGCGTTTTCGTGGATGATGATGCCGTCGTGGTTGAAGAGGAACGTGAAGAAAGAAAGCTGAGTCGTGAAATGGAAGAGGGACCCTTGATCATCGCAACCCTGTTTCGTCTTGTCTTCCCCACCAAATGCAGCGCAACGCAGGTCAAGCACAGATCGCGTAGAGCCAATAGCGAATCGGTCAGCCGATGCACCTACAAATCGGGGCATCATGGTCACTGTGGCTCGTGCAGCGTTTCCTCCGGCAACATGTAAATTTATTATAATTTTACTGTAAGTCAACGTCATTTCTTTCCACGGAGAAATTCATATTTTGGACCTGTCATGACTGTCTCCAAGGAACCAAACTCCCGATAAACTTTTGAACTTTGTTGCGAGCGAACAAGCGAAAGCTGTCATGGCGATGACGACCCTTGAAGCAACTGCAGGCTGTCCTGTTTGTCTCCGAGTGTGGATGGCCTCCTCGCTTTGGCGTGGCCATTCCGGAAAATCGTCCCGAAGCAAAATTCGCCGTTTCGTATCCGCGGCTGAGATGGCGCAACGAGACAGGATAAGCAATCAAAGAGAGCTGTGCTTGGTCCGTGTCATTCTGCCTGGCCTTGTGGCCCTTATCCGGTTACTCGACGGCTTGGCAGACTTCTCCCTCCCCTCCTTACCACGTACCCATCATCTGCTCACCACACCCGCTCCTGCCGTTCGGAGCGTTCGGAGCACACTGCACATAAGTAGGCGGCTTCCTCGCCCTTGCTTCTCTTCGTCGCCCCCCCCCCCCGCGGTGACTCCGTCTCCTAGCTCCCATCACTAGAAAATGGCAACCACAACCACAGCCGGGTCCCGAGACTCGCCGCTGCCACCCATCTCCAAAGATGAGGTTCTCAACCGTCTCGGCGTCAACGACTCCAAGCCCGCTACCTCCGCCGGATACAAGATGGCACCCGGCGCCCTGACCTCCGCATACAGCCTCGGCGACTATGCGCGTTTCTTCACCTCCGGTGCACTCTGCGCCACGCTCACGCACGGTGCCATGACGCCCATCGACGTGGTCAAGACCCGCATCCAGCTAGAGCCCAAAGGCTCCAAAGAGTCCATGCTCTCCATGGGCCGCAAGATTGTCTCCTCTGAAGGTCCCGCCGGCCTGCTTACTGGCTTCGGTCCCACTGCCGTCGGCTACCTGATCCAGGGAGGTGCCAAGTTCGCAGGATACGAGTTCTTCAAGAAGAAGGGTGTGGATTGGGCGGGCAGCCAGGAGGCTGCGCAGCAGTACCGCCAGGTCATCTACCTCGGTGGTGCCTCTGCGGCCGAAGTCATCGCCACCACGCTGCTCACGCCGCTCGAAGCAGCGCGCATCCGTCTCGTCTCGGAGCGCGGCTACGCGAAGGGTCTCGTCTCGGCCATCACCCGCATGGGCGCCGAGGAGGGTCTCGCGGGCTTCTACGCCGGCTACGCGCCCATTCTCTGCAAGCAGGTCCCCTACGCCATCGGCCAGTTCGTCACCAACGAGTGGGCACACACCACCGTTGACGCCGCCATCTCCAAGGAGCAGCGCGCCAAGTACGGCAAAGCGGGCGAGGTGACGATCCAACTTGGGTGCGGTATGGTCGCCGGTGTCGCCGCTGCCATCCTCTCGCACCCCGCCGACACGCTGCTCAGCAAGATCAACAAGGGCGGAGGAGGCAAGGGCAGCGCCATGACCAAGCTCTTCCGCCTCGCCCGCGAGACGGGTCCCGTCGGTATCTGGGCCGGTCTCGGCACCAGGATGTTGATGACAGCGTTCCTCGTTAGTGGACAGTTCATTCTCTTCGAACAGGTTGGGCAGCTGATCGGTAAACCACCAGGTGTCACCATCCGAACTGACAGCGAGAAGGAATAGAAGCGTATGCGTGCCTCGTCTCCTAGGAACTCTTGCTTTTACTTTGTACTTTATCACTTCTGCCTCTGTCCAATTTCCAGTCCCGATTCACGGCACCCGAAGCAAGTTGCGTTGGAGCGACTGTAAAGCATCTGAGCATGCTGGGCCGACCAACAAGCGCGAGTTTTGTGTCCCGCTGTTCTGCAATGACTGTTTCTGCGATGCGAATGAGGATCTTCAGAGCGCTTAGAGCTGCATTTGAGCGATTCTTGAGCAATTCGTCTCTGAGCAGGCTGGGCAACCGCAACCGACGGATCACCGAGATTGTCAGAGCACTTGCAGTGCAGAGACAGCTTTGCCAATCGATTGCCTTCATACACGGTCAATTCTCGCAGCCTACTCACCTACGGGTCCGCTGCAGATCACCCATAGGTCTCATCTGGAAGCTTGCAAGCGACCTGTACAAGGCAACCATTCTCATTTCTCCATGCTGACGATCATGGTGCATCGGCGAATTTTTCGTGCCGTCAGGGTCCTCGGCACAAGTTTCGGCTTTCGGCTGTCGGCAAAACGTGTTCTTCTGGACTTGGTCCAAGCGGCAAGGTCCAAATGACAAGCTTCAATTCGACGACCATCACCAACAACGGAGCTTTCAAAGGGAGAGCGGTACCACGGGAGGAATCTGATTCGGTGTAAAACGACAGCTGACAAGCTGAGCTGCCAGCAATGAGCGAGCAACCGTCCGCCAAGGCGACCACCGCTTCGACCTCAAAGCGCTCTTCTGGTGCCGATGTCGTGGCAAGTGCAGCTGGGTCCGTCAAGGCGAACACTTCTCGCAAGGTCTCCTCGGTCCGCTTCTTGCTGCTCAATCTGCTGTTCCACGTCATCTACATCTCTTCCATCTTTGACATCTACTTCACCTCGCCCGTCGTCCACCCAGAGCCACGCTTCAGCGTCAAGGACACCGTCCAATCCCAGCGCAGCACCAGCCATCTCGAAGCACCGGCCAAGCGCCTCGTGCTCATCGTCGGCGATGGTCTACGAGCCGATACACTGTACAAGAAGCATTCGGCGGAGCTTTTGCCTGCGTGGGCAGTAACACGAGATGGCGGGTACGGCAAGGATGGCGTGATGGGCTCGTGGGCCTCGTTCGACAAGCACGCTCTTGGCCAGCCGTACCCGTACCCGCTCGCATTAGAGCCAAGCAAATTGCCTGATGCAGCCCAAGGAGTGAGCGGAAGCGTTCCAGATACAGCTTTCGCAGCGCCCTTCCTGCGCAGCGTCGCGAGGCACCGGGGCGCGTGGGGGCTCAGCCACACCCGCGTGCCCACCGAGAGCAGGCCCGGCCACGTCGCCATGATCGCCGGCATGTACGAGGACGTCAGCGCAGTCACCAAGGGATGGAAGCTCAATCCGATTGCGTTCGACTCGCTGCTTAACCAGTCGAGCCACTCGTTTGCCTTTGGCTCGCCGGACATCGTGCCCATGTTCGCTGTGGGCGCTGCAGCAGACCGGGTGGACATGTGGACGTACGACGAGGAGGACGAGGACTTTACCAAGGATGCTACGCACTTGGATCTGTGGGTGCTCGATCGGTTCAGGAACCTTCTTGATCGTGCGAGAGGTGATAAGGAGCTCGATGCCAAGATGCGCAAGCCCGGCACCGTCTTTTTCCTGCATCTGCTTGGTCTCGACACTACCGGGCATACATACCGGCCCTTCTCGACCGAATACGTCAGCAACACCATCGTCGTCGATGCGATTGCGCGTGAGGTCGAGAGGCTGATGGACGATTTCTACCAGAACGACGGGCGCACCGCCTACGTCTTTACAGCGGACCACGGCATGAGCGTCAAGGGCAACCACGGCGACGGCGATCCGGACAACACACGTACTCCCCTCCTAGCATGGGGAGCTGGAGTGCGTGGACCTCGAGCCGCCACTCCGGAGCAGAAGAGATCGTCAAAAGCCGAGAGCAAGGAGGATGCTTACTTTGCCGACTGGCATCTCGACGACATCGCACGCGCTGACGTCGACCAAGCAGACATCACACCGCTCATGTCTACGCTGCTGGGCGTACCCATCCCCGCCAACTCGGAAGGCCGCTTGCGGCTCGATCTGGTCGACTTGCCTGAGGAGCACAAAGCGCGTGCACTCCTCGCTAATGCGCAACAAGTGCTCGAGACCTACCGGGTCAAGCACGAGTCGCGCGCCCGAAGAATGGTCAGGTACACGCCGTTCTCCCCTCTCTCGCAGGAAGCTGGCGAGAAGCGCGCCGGCGAGAAGAGGCTAGCTCAGATCATGCTGGACATCGATCAGGGCGATTTCGATCAAGCGGTCACCAAAAGCAACGCGCTCATCGACGACGCCATCCAAGGCGCCCACTATCTGCAGACGTACGACTGGCTGCTGCTGTGCACCATTGTCACGATCGGCTACCTGGGATCGATGCTCCACGCATTTTCGTTCCTCTTGCGCAACTACATGCTGCCAGACGAGGTCATTGATCGCTTGGCCGCTTCTGCATCGTCTTCGTCGATGCAGAAGCGGCCCAGCCTGCTCAAGATGCTCGTCGCGCCGCTGTCGGGAGCCGTGTTCGCCTTGTTCGCCGCACAGGAGATGCCGATCTCGTACTACCTCTATGCAGGCCTTGCGTTTCTCTTCTGGAGCCGCATCGTCGACGAGCTCCCGCTCTTCCGCGCAGCCTATCACCACGTCGCGCGGTCCGAGGGGGGCATTTCGGCCGTCAACACAGCAGTGAAGGTGCTGTCGAGCCTCGCGATCCTCGAGCTTATGGCGGTCGGCTACATGTATCGAGTGGCGTGGTTCATCAGTTTTGTGCTGCTCGGCTTTGCCTGGCCCGCGTTCGCGCTGACGGCCGACTTTAAGGCGGACAACGAAGGGCTGATCTTGGTCTGGGGTCTGTCTTGCCTCATGACGGGTCTGTTTACGATTGGCGATGTGAACAAGGAGGAGAGCATTCTGCTGCTCATGCTGAGCGCTGCTGTCTTTTTGGGTGCCGGTTGGCTCGTGCTTTCGTATCCGCATCTGTTCTTTCCTAAGCCGAGCGGCGCTGCTGAATCGGCAGACGGCTCGAAGGGCGAGGAATCGGCTCAGGGCACGCTCAGCATGAAGGTCGAAGATGCGCATGCGCAGCACCTCAGCCACACGCTGCAAACGCTCCGCGTCCAGCTGGTAGTGCTCGTCATCACGGCCATCACCACCGCCATCTCAGCCAGCTCGCTCAAACGCAAACAAGGACTTCCACTCGCCACCCAAATCCTGGCCTGGATCTGCCTCGCGACCTGCCTCATTTTCCCTTTCGCCTACGGTTTCCGACGCGCCATCACCATCACGCCTCAACCCACCGCCACACCCACCGCCACTAACAGCCAACCGAGCAGCCAGCGCCTAGCGATCGTGGTCTTCGCCTTTGCGCCCGTGTTCGTCCTGCTCTCCCTCCGCGACGAAGTGCTCTTTTTCGGGAGCTACACGGCAACCCTACTGGTGTGGGGCAAGCTCGAGGGGTCGCTGCACGAGCAGTCTACCTCACAATCCGCTTCCCGACGTTTGCTCGACCCGCGCGAGCTACGCGTAAGCCTGTTCTACCTGTTCTTCCTGCACGTCGGCTTTTTCGGAACGGGCAATGTGGCGTCTATCTCGTCGTTCTACCTCTCGCCCGTGTATCGGTTGGTGCCGATCTTCAACCCGTTCCTCATGGCCGCGCTGCTGCTGCTCAAGATCCTCGTGCCGTTCCTCATCCTCAACGCTGTGTTTTCCCTGCTCGCGACGAGCAAGCGCCTGCCGGAGACAAAGGCGTCGAAGGCGATGGATAGGGGGTTCAAGCTGTTGGGTGAGACGGCGCCCGGTGGTCTGGGGCTCGAGTCGGCGCTGAGCTTGGTGTTCGGCGCCGGGATCGCAGCGGACGTGCTGGCGTTGAACTTTTTGTTCGCGGTCAAGAGCGAGGGCAGCTGGCTCGAGATCGGACAGACGATCACGCATTTCGTGATGGCGAATTTGCTGCAGATCTTTATGCTTGCGCTGGCGGCCGCGAGCTCGGCGATCCTTGGACGGGCGTAGTGGGTTGGGAAGGCCTTGCCGCGAGATGACGACAGCACGTCAAGATGTAGACAGCTCACACACACTGGAATTCATTCACCTCCATACCCTCTCAGACGAAGCAACAACCACTTTGAGCAGAATCGCACACAACACAGATGACTGGATCGAATACACATAGGGAATACAAATCGTGAACAGATCATCGTGACACTGCGTTGGGCATCCAGGAACATTCAGTTGCCTGGCAGCCTCGCCAACCTCTGCCAGGTGCTGTCTTCGATCTTGGCCAAAGAAATCACCTCGACTCCGGCCATCTGCTCCTCGGACAGCTGCGACATCTCCTGTCCCTGCGAAACCAGCACGTGGAAGCGCGTGTCGGACGCAGTGCTAAGCTGCGCCTTGCGCAGCGTCGCCAGCACCTCATCGTCGATGCGCTTGACCAGTTCTTCCGGCTCGTCCGGGACCTCCGTCGGCTCCTCCATGGGCAGGCCGCTGATCGAATCGATCGGCCACTCCTCCACTACGTGACACGTGTACCACTCCTCGAGCTTCGACTTCAAGTCGAACGCCACCTCCATGGGGAACTCTTGATCCTCCTTGATCAGTTGCAGCGCGCGACACACGGGCTCGAGATGGTCGGCCAAGAGCTCGAAGCACGTGCGCACCCACGGGTGCAGTCGGACTCGCCAGTTGATCGGCAGATGGTACGCCAAGTTGCTGACGATCGACTCAGGAGGCGCCCTTTCTGTCTGCTGCGTCAGCTGGCCCTCCTCGTTGTCTTGAGTCTCTGGCTCTGGCATGCTCGAGCGCAGCAGATCAGCCAAGATGGACGAGACGGTGAACGTCACCAGCCCGTCGTGGCCGGGGAAGATCTCGCGGACGCGCTCGTCTGGTCCTTCGGCCAAAAAGCCAAACAGCCAGAACCGGCAGCGCGGCTGTCGCTTGAAGCGTCGCAGGTAAGCCGCCAGCCAGAGTGCCTCGCTGGTCTCGTCGCTGACGATCATCTCTTCAAACGCAGCTCGACGTACGAACACGTTGGTGCTGACGTTGGGATCCTTGTACAGCTTGGCGTCCTTGCTCGGATCGAGAACGACGCGCACACCTCCTTCGAAAATGCGGACCATATAGTAAAGGATGCTCTTCTCGTAGGCTGGAGGGTGACGACCGAGAAAGATGACGTTGTATTTGCTGCGGATGCTTTCGTAATGCTGGAAGGTGATGCGATAGCGCTGAGCGGCTCGCTTCACTTTGCGGATCTCGTTCGGGCCGATCTTGAGGTCTTCCATGTTCTTCTTGCCGTGCGCAGCGTCCAACACGTTGTTGACCTGTGCCTCCAGGGGCGGTGGCTTGTCGAACGAGATGTGCGACGAGGGTGCTGGCGGTTGCTCCAGCTGCAGTGGAATGACGCACACCGTGTAAGGCTGACCGCAGACGTTGCGAAGCGAGAGTGGCACTCCCGAAATGTAGTCGATGTCGTACTTGCCCGAAAAGGCGACGAAGTAATTCTTGCGACCAGAAGAGTCCCCGCCGTTGGTGGCCCCAAGTGTGTGGGCCAGCAGGGCGACGTCGAGATCCTTGAGCTGCTCGGAAAGCTGGTCCAGCGAGGATCTGGCCTGCATCGCTCCCATGCCGTTTGCGTTGAACAGCATGACTTCGCTCGCGGCCGCAGAGTGTACTGCAAGCATGTCCCGGATCCACGCAAAGGGCACGAACATGTTGAAGCACACCGTTCCGGCTTGGACGTCCATGCCCAGTGCCTGTTTGCGATCCGAAGACAGCGGCTCAAAGGCAAACAAATCGGCTTCGGCGTCGATCAAGTTGTGGCCGACGACAAACTCAAAGTACCCATGCCAAACGTTGTGTTGCGGGATCTTGGCTTTGTGTCCTTCGTGCTTTCGCCCCGTCGAGCTTGACTCCAGCGGCGAACGGTTGACCGGTGGCATAGGCGAACGTCCACCAGCGGAAGCAGTGTCCATCGCTGTGAATCCAGGGTCGAGAGGCGACCATTGGCCGCTGTCGTGCGGCGGCGACCACGATGCCTGCGCAGGCTCTTGAGCGTCCCAGGCTACGGTAGCGGGACGACGTCGAGGGTCTTCGACTCGGGCGCGAGGTGCGACCTGTTGCGATGCGCCAGCTTGGGCAGAACCACCTTGTGCAGAAGTAGATTTGAGAATGGAGGCGGGTGCTTTTCTGGCTCGCTTTTCCTCCTCGTCGGTGTCGGGTGCCGCCTGGTGAGGATTGTATTGGCTGCGAGCGACGCTCATCTCTGGGATCCCAAAGGCATCGTTGTCTCCTGCGTCGGAAGAAGCAGAGCTGCCAGCATGTGCCGAAGCAGCCGATGCCGCGGGACGGCTGCCGCCCTTGAAGTCCTCGACGGGCTTGAGTACGAGAAGGTTCGGCTTCCTTGCTTCGGACGGCCTTCGTCCCATCGTGACTGGCCGACCGTTCGAATCCGTGGGAGCCTGCAAGGGCTGTGCCGCGCTCGCATTCGTGTGCCTCTGCGTAGCACTGCCACTGCCACCACCACTGTGAAGGCGGTTGAGGAAGCTGCCAAAATCCTCTTTCATTTGCACTTTAGGTTCACGCCGGTGCGCGCCTTTGTAGCTTCCGGGCGCAGGGCGTTGCGCCGGAGCCTGGCTGGACGAAGTCGAGCCCGATGCGCCAGAGAGCGCTGCCATCGTAGTCGGAGGAGCAATCGAAGGTCGCGCAGTGTGCGAGCTGAATCCTGGACGCTCGCGAATGGGGGCCATCGAGACGTTCAGGCCAGGATAGTTGGGGCCCGAACGCCGGAAGGTCATCTGATTCTCGTCATTGTCGGGAAGGCTGTCATTGAGCTGCGACACCCGCGTGCGAGCACTCGTGATGCCAGAGGCAGCACCAGAGCGGGCCTTCATCGAGACGTCGGCCAAGTTGCGGTTGGCGTGCGTTGCGCTGAAACGTGAAACACCAGCGTCGGATGAGCCAGCGCCTGCAGCGTTGCGACTCCAGCGCTTCTTCTGCAACTTCTCCTGGCGCTTCTGGTAGCTTCGACTTGACCCCTTCTCCTGGACACGCTCCGTGTCGAGCGTGAGATGCTTCTTGCGTCTGAATTCTTCGTACCTTTCCTCCTCCTTGGCTTTGATTGCGGCGCGCTCCTCGCTGAGCGAGTTGAGATACTGTCGAAGTTGCCTCTTGTCGCGGCGAATCTCGAGGCGCTTCTTCTTCTTGGCTTCGTGTGCGCGCTTGCGAGGACGGCGATTGACAGCGATATCAGTGTCAGAGTCGTGGGTCGGATGCCATTCGTTGTCGATGGGCACGTCGGCTGGGCGCCCACCCTGGCGTGCCCAGTACTCTCGCAGCGTCCTTTTGCTATTGAAGTGCGATTCTTGCTCCCACGAAGACGAGTAGATAGGATAGCCTGCCCACACTACGCGGTACTCGTAGTGACCTCGGCGTGGGTTGCGGCGGTGACGAAGCACAGCGCGGACGTCAAAGTTGCCGTTGTAGGCATCGTCCAAGTGCGCCGTGGATCCTTGCCAGTTTTCTTTGTCGTACTCGGTCCAGCGGCCAAGTCCGCGCTCGTCGTCCGAATCCGATACGGTGCCCTCGGAGCTCGTGTAAAAGGATTCGCCTGTTTCGTAATCTTGCGAGTCGCTGCTGTACGAGATGGAGCTGACGTCCGAGATGGTTCCCTCGTTATTGTCGCCGCCGCCGCCGCCGTTGCTGCGATCTGGGTCTGCTCGAAAGTTGGACTGAAACGGCGTGTCGGCACTGTCCAGCTGGATAGGATTGGCGGCATCGCCCGAGTCGCCGGAAGCGTTGGGAAGAGCAGAAGCAGCGCGCTGGGAGGGGTGCTCGTGCTGGCTGTTGTCTGTAAGGGCGGGCAGCGAGCTAGATCTGGTCGAACCGGCAGCCGCGGGCTGAGATGCGATGAGTTCGACCTCGTCTTCGCTCACAGGCTCAGGCTGGGGCGGAGGACGCGGCTGGGGGCTGGCTTGCGAGTTGGATCGAATGACAAGCGAGGGTAAAGGAGCGTCAGAGTCACTCGAACCTCCGTTGCCATGAGAGGAGATTCGTGACGGCTGCGAGGCGGTGGATCGCTGAGTGGTGGCGAGAGGCGCAGAGACAGGCTTCGCTGGAGGGGATTGCGTAGCGCGAGGACGAGATGGGCCAGCTGTACCGCCATTCTGCTGGGCGGCGAGGGCTTGAGCTTCTGCCTTTCGTCGCTTGCGTTTGTCCTCCTTCTTCTTCTCCTGCCTCTTGCGCCTCTTTTCCTTCTTGCTCTTCTGACGATCCTCGCTTGCTATTGCAGCGCGCCGTGATGACTTGGAGGGGGCCGGCCTGGGAGGGGGAGGCGGCAGTGCCTCTAGGTCGTCGTCGGCGTCGGATTCGAGTTCATCCACCTCGGAGTCGGAGCGGGATGCCCTCCAAGCGGGCACTTTGAAGGAGCGAAGTGGAAACTTCTTGTCGTCCTCGTCGGTGTCATCGAGAGCAACGGCTCTGGGCGGCATTTTGTAGACGCTTTTTGCTTAGCGCATGGAAAGGGGCGAAAGATGAAGTTGTGCTGCTGGAAAGAGACAGATGTGTTTCACGCAAGCGTGCGCAACGAGATCCATCTGAGAACCGACGAGCAAGTGTGCACTGGGACCGACGTCGTTGCCTGCCGCTTGGGGTTTGACTGGACGTGGTCGACGTGTTCCGGTGGGTCGCCCAAGTCTGCAGTGAGTCAGATGCTGGCTGATATGAATTTTGCGCAGCTATTTGGCCGTTGCAACGCTGACAAGCGACGGCGTTGCCTGAGTCGGAACAGCCGCTACGTGACGGTGCTCCTGTTGTGCGGTGAGAGGTGTAATGCAGCTAGGCTGAACGGATTGGCCGATGGTGATGGTATATGCGCTGCTGCTGAGTCAATGGCGGAAGCAAGCAACTTGGGAAAGTAAATTCGGCGTGATGCGGAATGAAGCGAGACGAATGCTTTTGCAGGCGTCAGTCAAGATGAGAGTCGATGTGTGATCTGCGATGGGGTTGGGGCTGATGGTGGCGGTGAGAGGTTGATGGCTTGATCGAATGAAGAACAGGAGGAAGAAGTCAAAGAAGAGAGCGTTCCGTGTTCCGGCATCCACATTTTAATTTTTCGGTTGCTGCGCAGCAGAGCCACACGACGCGAGAGCAAGCCACACTTCCGACGCGCCTTGAGATGCTTCAATGCAACCTCAACTGATTAGCCGTTTGACACATGCTTTGAGTTGGTGACGAGCTTTCTGGCAGTTGCTGCAGATCCCATCGGACTGTAGTCTCAAGCTTCCGATGGATGCAGAGAGAAGCAGACAAGATGTCTCCCTGTTTGTTGGGAATAGAGCCCGTGAACACAGCCCGGAGCCTGTTTGCATTGATGAGGGCGTCGTCTTGCTGGATCTGCAGTGCAGCCCACGATCTTGTTAGCCGTGTTTCTTCCACTCACAAAGTTGGCGGAAGACTTTTCGCACTCACCACGACACTGCTCTTCAAGATGTGCTCCTTTTTGTGACTCGAAGTGACATCATCGCTGCTGATTTATGGCGATGCAACCCGAATCGAGCACTCGAGCGTCTTCGAACTGCTCCCGACAGAACTTTCGGCAAGAGGGAAGGCGGCTCTTGGCAACAGAGAGCTCGAAGTCCATGAGAACTTCAAGCGGTCTGCCAAGGCAGGACCGTTGCCATACGTAAGCGGAGCAGCGTGCGCTGGGGTTATTCCTCTTCTCCCCCCCCCCCTGACGCAGCAGCAGGCATTTGGTCGACACGCTTACCAACGAGATCGAGGCATTGAGCGCCGGCAAAACTGCTTGCTCGAGTTTGCCTATGGCTGCACCACAGCTTGGTACTCGGGCGCTGAACCGACTCTCCTTGACAGATTGCTTTGACAAACTAATTTACTGTAGCTTGATGAAGCTCAAAAGGTGTGCGCTGCGAGAGAGCATCTGTCGAGGAGCGTGTGTGGACCCTGAATTTGGATTCGCAGCAAAACGCGGTCCTGGCGCGCACAGACGTTCAACACTCGAATTTGAACACTTTTGCTTCACACCACCATCTCCAACATCACCGACACCTCGACAGATCCTTTGAGTTCAAGTGTATGGTCGCGCATCACGCTGCTGCTTGAACTAGCCAGCGTGGCTACGCTGCTTGCTTCAAGATGGACCGCGACTTTTACTCGTTTGTCCGCTTGTCGGACCTCAATCTCAACCTCACCTTCCGCATCTCGTCCCTTCAAGGCAAACTCGATCGCCTCACACGCACGCAGCTCCTAGACAAACCCGAGAGTCGCCACTGGGGAGCACATCAGTCTCAGTATCCAGACCTGACTGTCGAATGCCGGCTCTACTCGGACAACAAGCCGCTCAGCATCCCAGTCAAGACAGCATACAAGCCGTTCCGCAACAATCACCAATGGAACGAATGGATCACGCTGCCTTACAAACTCTGCGACCTGCCTCTCGGCGCCCAGCTCGCATTCACTATCTACGATGTAGCTTCGAGCAACGCCTCGCGCATCATTGGCGGCACGACGCTGCCCCTGTTCAGCAAGAAGGGCACCCTCAAGTCGGCGCAGCACAGGCTGTTTGTGTGGAAGGGCGTCAAGGCGGACGGTGGCATCGAGAGCGCGACACCAAGCAAGGTCGGCGAGATGAAAGATGAGATGGGTCGACTCGAGAAGCTCATCAAGCGGCATGAGCGCGGCGACCTGCCGCGTGTCGATTGGCTCGACAAGCTGGCGTATCGGCAAGTGGAGAAGGTTTACCAAGCAGAAAGCCAGTCGAGCGACCGGCTGTTTCTGTACGTCGACCTGCCAAGATTCGAGCTTCCTATTGTCTACTGTGAGGCCGAGTCTGTCCTTCCATCAGCAGATGTCACGAATGGGCTCTCGACGCTGTCTGGCCCGCTTGTTGGAACAAGTTCTGGCGCAGCTGCCGGTGGAAGCGGAGGCGCCTACAATGATCTTGGCGGTGGCGCTGCGCAAGGCGGTCCTGGAAGCGGGCTCTCGACGGCATCTGGCAATCCTTCTTCCGCAGCAGCAGCTGCTGCAGCGGCGGCCGCAGCGCTCTCGAACGGCGATCCGAATCCGATCACCGCTTCCCTATTCACCATCTTCGACCCTGAGATCGTTCGATCCAACCCAGTCGAAGCCAAACACCGTCGACTGGTGCGATCGCATCGCTCAGGACCCCTCGATCGCGAGCTCAAGCCATCCGCAGAGGTGCGAGACGAGCTCAACGAGATCCTGTCGTACCCGCCCACACGCGTGCTCACCTCCGCCGAGATGGACCGCGTCTGGTCGTTCCGGTTCTACTTGGCGCGCGATCCCAAGGGTCTGACCAAGTTTCTCAAGTCGGTCGTGTGGACCGACCAAGGCGAAGCGAAGCAGGCGACCGAGGTGCTGCTGCCCATGTGGACCGAGCCGGGTCTCGACGACGCGCTGGAGCTGCTCGGCCCCACGTTCAAAGATCCGCGTGTTCGCTCGTACGCGGTCCGACAGCTGGAGCGTGCAGAGGACGAAGAGCTCATCCTCTACCTGCTGCAGCTGGTGCAGGCGCTCAAGTTTGACAAGCCGACGGCTCGTGCTGCCGGGGGTCTGTCAGGATCGGCGGTTGGAGATCGTGACCAAGATGCGCGCCGACAGCCTGCGCCTCAGCATCCGGCCAGCTCTCCTTCCCATTCGCTTACCAACGATGCAGTCGACAAGGACAGCAGTGGACTTGCCGACTTCCTTATCCGACGAGGCCTGTCCAATCCGCTGCTGGGCAACAACCTCTACTGGTATCTCGAGGTCGAGTGCGAAGACCCAAAAACGGGATCGCTGTTCAAGTCGGTCAAACGGCGGTTCCTGGACAGACTTAGTGCTGAGAGGAGGGACACTCTGTCGAGACAGGCGACGCTGTTAGCTACGCTTTCTCAGCGCGCCAAGGAGTTGCGCTCGAATAGGGACGCGAGACCAAAGAAGATTGAGAAGCTGCGCGCGCTCATTGCGGATCCCAAGAACGGCCTGAGCCGATTCGACCCGCCGCTGATGCTGCCTCTGGACGCATCGATTTCGGTGACTGGGATTGTTGCGGAGAAAAGCACCATCTTCAAAAGCAATCTGTTCCCGCTGCGACTGGAGTTCACGACGGCAGTTCAGAGCGCGACCAGCTTGAGCTCAGGCGATGGCGACAGAAGCAGTAACTTACCAGACAGCATCACGTCAAGCCTCATCGAGGATGACGAGGAAGGGTCGTTGATTAACGACGGATCATCCACCACAGCTTCCAAAGACAAGAAGGCGAGCGAAGTTGGACAGTACACACTCATCTTCAAGAACGGCGACGACTTGCGGCAGGACCAACTTGTGATTCAGCTGTTCTCCCTCATGGACCGGCTGTTGCGGAACGAAAATCTCGACCTGAAAATGACGCCGTACCGCGTGCTCGCCACGGGCAGCATCGACGGCATGGTGCAGTTTGTCGATTCGCTCTCGATCGCCGGCATCCTGTCCGCGCACCAAGGCTCGCTGCTCAACTTCTTGCGCGCGCACCATCCGCAGCCGACGTCGCTGTCGACGTACGGCGTGGACGCTGTGGTGTTCGACACGTTCATCCGCTCGTGCGCGGGCTACTGCGTAGTAACGTATCTGCTGGGTGTAGGCGACCGGCATCTGGACAACCTGCTGCTCGCCTCGGACGGCCACTTCTTCCATGTGGATTTCGGATACATCCTCGGCCGCGATCCGAAGCCGTTCCCGCCGCCCGTCAAGGTGTGCAAGGAGATGGTCGACGCCATGGGTGGGACGCAGTCGCCGCACTATGCGCGCTTCAAGGCGTTCTGCTACACGGCGTTTACGGGTCTGCGCAAGAATGCGAACTTGATCCTCAACCTCGTGGCGCTGATGGTGGATGCGAATATCCCGGATATCCGTCTGGAGCCGGATAAAGCGGTGTTGAAGGTGCAGGATAAGTTTTTGCTGCATCTGAGCGAGGACGAGGCGATCAAGGAGTTCGAGGGGCTGTTGAACGAGACGAGCTATCTGTCGACCATGTTTGATCGGCTGCACGATATGGCGCAGTACTTTAGGCAGTGATGGACAGAGGAATGCGATGCAATTGTCCACAGCGTGCGATGGCGTACAAATACAAGAATGAAGGTGAGATGCAGTCAAGAAGAGTGTTGAGCGAAGCGCATTGAAGCTGGCGCTCGTGGTAGCTGTCTCTGTGCTGGCGGGAGTGGTGCTGTTGTGGCTGAAGGGTCGAGTATTGGTTGTGAAGGTAGCGCTGCTGCTGCTGGTACTGGAGGCGGTGGAGGCGGTTGATGCACCCAGCTCGACTTGTCATCCTCGACGATCTCATCAACATCATCGTCGTTGAAGTCGCTCGTCTCGTCCCACATCTGGCTAAAGTCCAAATCCTGCGTTGTCCAGATGCGATCTCCATCAGCATCCGCCTTCTGCGCCGCTGGCGATGCGGGCTGGGTGCTCGTCAAGTAGGTGGGATCGAGCTGTTCCGGCCTTGTCCCGAACAGTCTTTGATGCGAGAACGCTGTCGGCGGCAGAATCCACGCCCTTTCCCTCAGCCGCTTATGCCGCTCGCGATCCTCCTCGATGCGGCGCTGCATGTCGTTCGGCGGGAGCAGCGTCATATTCCTCCTTTCTGGCGACAGCGCATACAGCGTCGCCTTCCTCACCCCCAACATCACCTCCAGGTCCTCCAACACTCCCCGATCGAGCACAAAGCGCGCCTTCCACGCGGCGACGATCTTGCTCACGGCAGGCACGTTGAGCAGCGCATCCCACCGCCCCTCGGGCACTGTCAGGTCGAACAGCGCGTAGAGATCGCGCTCGAGGTAGCGCCGAAAGAGCGCGCGGATGGTCGGGGACAGGGTTTCGTCCGTAAAGATGCTGTCGATGAGGAAGAGGATGTTGATGCGGCGGTTGATGGAGCCGGATTTGCACTCGTCGAGGATGCAGTCCCAGAGCTCGGCGTGCAGTTGCGGGGCGTGGTCGACGATGAAGGAAAGCGCTTTTTGGATGGTGGGGAGCGAGGCGTTGACGCGGTGTAGCGCCGAGACGAAGCGCAGGCGCACTTGGAATGGGTCCATGGTGGCGATAAGCCCTCGATGAGGCAGAGAGCGATGGATGAGTGGGGCTTCTAGAAGAAGGTCGAGAGGTGTTTGATGTGCACTTTTTCAGACTGAGGATTCGGATCTCGGACAAGTGGAGTGCAACACGCGGCGGGCGCACCGAGACCAACACTTCACACGCTTTTCCGTTCCCAACTCTGCTCTCACCATCATCAGCCGCCGCACAAGCCCATTGACTTCGGACACGCCGACATTCGGTGGTGCAGCCGATGCTGCTGGAGGTAGGCTTGAAAAACTGCTCAGTTGCAGCGTAAGGCCGACCTTGCGTCTCACACCCTTTCGGACAGTCCGCAGACACTGGCCCACAATGCCATCGCGGCAACAGCTGCAGCTCGAGTTCGCGCAGCGCGACATCTCGTTCCAATACGCACAGCTCTGCCTACCCTCCAACTGCCCGACCGGCATCTACGTCCAACTCGACGACGACGATACACACCTCTGGCACGCCGTGATTTTTGTTCAAAAAGGTCCCTTCAGCGGCGGGATTTTCCGCTTCGACATTGTCTTTCCGTCCACTTACCCGTCGGCCACCCCGCAAGTGTTCTTCCCGCCCACACTCTTGCATCCCCTGGTGAATCCCGACACGGGCCGGCTGCTGCTGAGCTCGCGCTTTCCGGGTGCGTGGAGACCGCGTCAAGACTTTGCCTCGCACATTCTCGAGTTCGTGCAGAGCGTGTTTCAAGAAGACACGCTGGAGGGTCTCAGAGAGGGCGTTGTCGCCAATGGCGAAGTGTACCGCATGTTCAGGACGCACCGCACGCTATTCAACAAGCTGGCGCTGCAGTCGGTCGCGCTGTCGACGGCTCCGTCGAGTCTGTACGATGTCAGCGGTGGCAGTGGGTTTCCGAACCCAAGCATCGGACTGAACCTCGCCAACCCTGCGCGCCCGAACGAATCTGACGCAGCGAAGCTGGCTAGCAGACCCATTCGCGCAGACGAGGCTAATGGCATCCTGTTTCGCAAGCTCGATGATGACGAGCTCGCCGCAATGAGGAAAGAGATCTTTGGCGATGACGAAGGTGTGAAGCTGGAGGGGGAGGCGGCTCTGTAGCGTGTAGTGATGTGGCGTCAATATACCCCCGTGATGATAAGCGTCTGATGGAGGTGGAAGGGGATGCAAGCATCGGCGACACAGCTTCCGAAAAGTGATGCTGTGGGAGGCTGTGCCACGTGAGTGAGCGCATAATCAACGAGGAGCGAGATGATAATAACGTCAATGATGAGGCTATGGCATGCGAGTAACAAGCCGCGACATGATGCCACACGAGCAAGCGTAGATTCTCAAGCCACGAGGTGATGGGAATGTGAGGCTATGCTCAAGATCGTCAGTGTGGGGACGACGAGGAGCCAAAAAAAAAAAAAAAAAAAAAAAAAAAAAAAAAAAAAAAAAAAAAAAAACGATGCTGACAATAACGGATCCAAAACCGAGAAACCTTTCACTGCGGAGGACGAAAGAAGAGATCGTCGATGTTGACGCTGCTCGCGTCCCACAGCACCACCTCTCCGGGTGTTTCGGTCGACACGCTCGATGCCCGGGTCATGTCGCCCTCGGAAAGATGTGCTGAGCGACGCCGACCTGACGAGCGGTTCGACCCGCGCCGACTCACGTATTCGCTCCACGACGAGTACGCAGAACGATCGCCTCGCTCAGCTGCAAGCTCTTCTGTGTCGTGCTGTGGCTGACGAGCGCAAAAGCTGGCGCGATGGACAAGCTTGCTCTTCGATCCCGGGTCGATCCAAGGCAGAGCTTCGACGTCCGTGACGTGCTCTTTGCCTGCGGATCGAGGTGCACCTGACTGACGGCGCCACATCGGGGGCACGCTCTCGCTGAGCTGCGCTTTGATCTCGTCTTTCGTCCCGGCGGGTCTGTATTTCGACAACGACGCACGACGTGTTTCGGGTACGGTCGCATGCTCCAACGCTCGGCGTCCTTCTTGGGAGGTCGCTTCTTGCTCCTTGCTCTCCCACTGCCCCATTGCCGTGCCTACACCGTTCGTGGGCTCGGGAGGCTTGCCAATGATGACGGTCTCGTCAGACACCAGCTTGCGTTGCTTCCCAAAGGACCGATCAGCACCTGGAGTCAGCCGCGGCGACTTGCGCGCGTCGCCATGCTCTTGGCTTGTTGTCGCTGACGTACGAGGGGGGCGTCTGCTAGTAGCAAAGCTTCCTAGTCGCTGAGCGAAATGCTTGACAAGCGGGACTCGCTTCGGACTCGTGTCGCGCCCTTTTCGCAATTCAGGACTGCTGACCGACATCCTCTGGCTACCGTAAGGATGACCCTGCCGAGGACGTACGACGAGCACCGTGTGTTCCGAGCCATCCTTGTTGAACATGCGATGCACTCTGACCCGGCTCGTGTCAGCTTCGAGATCACCACCGACGGAGACTGCACTTCCGTGACGGCTGCTATTAGCCAGGGAAGGATCTCGGAGACAAGGACTGAACCGGTCTCGGAGAGCGTTGTAGTCCACGTTCATACCCGTACGTGACTCTTCTCGCCACGCGCGCCTTTCCTGCTCGAGCTCCTCGTTGAGTTGCAGGAGCTCAGCGGCATCCAGCAGCTCGATCGAGTCGAAGCTCTCGTGGCTCATGCGTGGAAGCGGTGCAGTATGGGGTTGAGAGGAGGGCGCAGCTTGAGGTAGAGGCGAGGCCGGCAGCGGCTTTGGCGGCAGGACACCAGAAGAAGGCAAAGGAGAGTCTCTTGGCGGCAGCGGAGGAGGTATAGTCTCGTGCAACTTCAAGCGGTAGTCCTTGGCGGAAAACCTCGCTGCTCCTGCCTGGCCACTACTACTGGTCGACGGCTGAAGATCATCGTGAGGCGCCTCAGCCGATCGCAGGATGCTTGATCTCGGAGCAATCTGCATGCGCTCTGCGCCTTTACCTTGGGCAGTGGTCTGCCAGAAGCGTTCGGGGGCGGCATGAACCTTTTCGACCACGATAGAAGGAGTGGTCGCCAGGCTGCGAGATCGCAGACGCGGTCGAGGAAAGGCGATGGCCTCGCAACTGTTGTACGGCTCCAGGTAGTGAGGACTGCGGACGCTGTCGGTGATCACGAGCGCAGTGTTGGCACCTTGTGGCACAGTTGCTTGGCTGCCCTGGCCTTGCTGCGGCACCTTTGGACCCCAAGCCACGTGCTGCTGCGTTGTGGTTGTGGCTGGCGCGGCAAACAAGTTGGGCAGTGATCGAGACATTGGAGCGCTATCCGAGCGGGCGCGTGTTGTTGGACCCGTATCGCCGCGTAATTCTTCGAATGAATCCCCCAGACTGTGCTCGATAGCCCTCGCAGGCTGTGCTTCAGGTCTCGCCTGCTTCTCTGCGCTGGTGATGCAGGTGGAGCGGGATGGCTCGAGGCTAGAGTCAGGCGTAGAAGGTCGTGTTGCAACGCTGAACGAGAGACTGGGATAGCGACTGTGGCTGTAGTCAGTCGAAGAAGGTGGCTCGCGTAGTGAATTGCTGGGCGCACGAGAGTGGTTGCTTGCGCCAGCAGCAGATCCAGCTGACTTGGCTGTGTCGTCAGAGAGCCAATGTGCCCAAGGTCGATCGAGGTTGCCAAAATGGATAGCAGGACTTGAAGACAGGAAGGGCCGAAAGGGTGACTTTGCCGAAGTTTCCTGCGCCGCTGTGCTTCCGCTGTGCTGAGCTTGTGTATGTGACTGTGACTGTGACTGTGACTGTGACTGTGACAGGTGTGACGATTCAGGAAGAGGCGCTGACTTGGAATGATCTCGATGGTGACTGTATGAGGTAGGTAGACCCGAGACCACTTGTGGGCGCTGCCGAGCAAGATTGTCGCTTGGATCCGAAAGTGGCGCTGCGCTCGATGCGCTCGATGCGCTCGTGTGAGATCGCATATGTCGCACCCTCCAGCTCGGATGCCCGCCGACGTTCTCACGGCTGGGCAGACCACGACGAGCGTCGTATTGCCCGCTTCTGAGCTGCTCGAGAGGCTCCTGAGTGGCGGAATCGGCCCAGCCGGAATGGCCGTTGTCGCTGTTCGAACGTCGTTCTCTTGCCTTGTGAGCGTTTCGAGAACTTCCACCGCTTGAGTGAGGCCGCGAGGATGGTTGAGAATTGCCGAGAGGGCTGAAGACAATGGCGGGGCTTCGGAGCATCTTTTTTGCTGTGTCGTGCCCATCATAGACTTGACTCGACCCTGACACTAGAGAAGGCGACCGCGTTCGAGGAGGCGGCGGAGGAAAGGAACCACCATCGGCGAGCTCGAGTGAGTCGCCAAAGAGCGAGCTACCGTTTGCGCTAAGCGTGTTGACCGAAGTGGCGATCGACAGGGATGAGACCCATCCTTCCTCCATGGCTGTTGGCGTCTACAGCCCGGAGCAGGAAAGCTGGACTAAATGTGGAGATCAGAGCGTGCGTCGAAGCGCAAACTGTAAAAGTTGCGAATGAGGGGACGGCGGCAATCAGCTATGAGATCCACAGCTTGTCCGGAACGGCTTTTTGTAGCCTTGAAACAGGTGTGCACATTGTGACGAGATGGGAGCTTGGTGAAGATGTATCAAAGTGGATGAGGCAGGGATGGATGTGCTAGTGGGATTGTGCAAAGTGCAAGAGAAGGACGGTCGAGCAGCAACAGTGCAGCAAAATGGGGGCCCGTGAATAGACAAAATGAGGTGGGCGGTGGGAGGAAAGGGGCTTTGCTCGGTCGAGCACCGTTACAGCCGTGATACGGCACTACGCAGTGCGAGACATGCAGTGAGGCAGATCAACCTCCAGAGCGTGGCCGCCAATGTACTTGATAGTGTTATCAACTCCCTCCTAGGAGACTCTTGTGAAGAAGATGGGTCGTCTTTTGTCGCTTCTCTTTGGCGTTCGCTCGACTTTGCAGATTTTACTGTATGTGGCGCACGATCGCTCCATGTGGGAACATCTGCAGTGCATGCTACTGTCCCCACCGATTGAGGTGAAGCTCGTGTGGGAGAACACAGCCAATGCAGCGCCAAGATGCCACGTTGCCTTTGTCTGCTTTCTCGGCACAATAGAAGACCGAAGAAACGCACCGAGCAAGAGCTGCTACGGTGGCGCAGAGCGATTGTTGTCTGTGGCTTGCTGTCGTCGCTCCTGCAGGGTGGCAACCAGACAAAGGATTGACAGGAACAGTTGCCTCGGATCGCGAGTACAGAGCTGTCGAGGAGCATTGTCGTCTGCTGCAGGCCTGCTTCCAGTTGCCACATTCCGAGGTACAACTGCAGCCGCGGTGAGCAACGTGACCGAACAAGCAAAGCAGAGCTTGGAGAGATGGTGTGCGACCGGCAACCTTCAACCATTCACTGCGTAGAGTCTTAGCCATCGATGTCGTTCTGGACCGAGTCGCTCTTCTGACATTGCCCCCCCCCCCCCCCCCCCCCCCCCAGCACCCCTCGGACCCCTTCGGGGCCCCGGCCCCTTTTAGTATAGAATACGTGAAGGGGGTGGGGCGGGAGGTGCGGCCTGCCGACGACGAGG